>LZPB01000090.1:0-68392 GCA_001676865.1 Ceratocystiopsis minuta
CCGGCGCACTGACTATCTGATAATCACAATCATCATTGATGTCTGAGGCACATTTGTACTCCGTACGGAGTACGGAGTAAACTGTTATCAGGGCTGGAACAGTCCACTACCAACCACTTCGCGTCTTAGTTTTTCTGCTTTCCGCCACCCATCAGTTCAAAGCATGGCAGCTATGTCTGGAGCTCAATCAAAAATCGAGCAGCTCCTGGCTGAAGCCAACCGCCGCGCAGAACAGGCAGAAGAAAAAGCTAAGCAAGCCAGACAGGACGCAGAGCAAGCCAAACAGGACGCAGAGCAAGCCAAACAGGACGCAGAGAAAGCCAAACAGGACGCAGAGCAAGCCAAACAGGACGCAGAGAAAGCCAATCAAAAGATACGCCCAACAACTCTCCAAGAGTATCTCCATGCATGCCAGGTGCACGTCTTGTCAAGAGTTGTCCTAGACACGGAAGGATATTTGACCACCAGGGTTCCCGCGACAAAACCTACCAGCAAACACTGTCCGCGTCTTATCCAGCCGTGGGACGACTTCGTCGAGACACAACAGCGTATCAACACCTGTGTCGACTGCGTTGTCCCCCGCGATGCGCGTCTGTTTGAGAGCGTGCACTTTCTCGAGACGGCCGGCGAACGCATATACAACCGACCTGTTTGTGGCGAAACCGCTCTTCGCTATGTACAGGCCGACACCGTCGAGGATCCTGTGCGCATTATAGTGAACAAGTTGAAAGATCAGCATCCAGAGCGGCAGGGTCTGGCTCTGTTTGATGGTGTGCACTTTCAGACACCCGCCAGCAGCCTTCGCGACAAAAACGACGGTAATGACGAGACCGAACAGGACGAAAAGTTAATGACAGACCAGATCTGTGTGCTTCGCAGCGGCTTTAGAAGAAGCACTGCATATGTCATCGAATACAAAGCACCACATCGGCTACACACGTTGCACCTAGACAAAGGCCTACGGCCGATGAACATCTTAGACGAGGTTGTGAACAAGCCTACCATTCCCACGCTTGATTCCGAAAAGCTGCAGCACTACGCAGAACTGCTCACTGCCGCAGCTATAACACAAACGTACCGTTACATGCTAGAGGCAGGCCTTGAGTACGGTTGCCTAGCCAATGGCGACGCGATAGTGTTTCTTAAGATCGACTGGACCGATCCAACTGTGCTTCTCTACCACCTAGCACAGCCGCTGCGTGAAGTCGAGGTTGACTAGGATACGATTTACAGCAATGCTGTTTGCCAGCTTCTCGCCTTTACCATTTTGGCCCTTCAGTCGCAGCAGCACGGAAACGACGAATGCGTGGCCGCAACTACCCGCTGCCCGAAATGGATGATTGACTTTGATTGTGTGGTGGAACAGATTGCTATCGAGGAGGGCCCTGGGACGTCTACCGGTAAAAAACATCGTCGTGTGCCGAGCAGTCCCGAGTGGCTTCCGAACCCAGTCAAAAAGAGACGACGGAGCCCGGAGCAGCACGCAAGATTAGACCATGGTTTGCGGTCATACGGCAGACATTGCGATCCGCTTAGGCATTCTGGTTCAGCGTCAGAACCTACGACAGCTCTAAGGGGTGCAACCAATGCTGCACGAAGCCAAAGTCGGCCGTACTGCACGCCGCTCTGTCTCCTAACTCTTGTGAGCGGCCGGATGCTAGACAACAAGTGCCCAAATGCAGTGCTACACAGGAACGAGCAGCAGACGAAAACCGACAAAACGGCCAGTTCGCTGCAGAGACATCCTGTGTCCCATGTCCAGTGGCAGGCGCTGTTGCAAGAGCAACTCTCCACGAGCCTTGAAAAGGGCGTCGTGGTTCTGGGACAGGAGGGTGCATGCGGTGCGCTGTTCCAAATCACCTTGTTGCAATATGGCTACACTTTTGTGGCCAAGGGCGTGACGGGGCGTGCGGTGCCCCAGCTGAAGCACGAAGAGGCGGTTTACCAGAAGCTGCAAGCTCTCCAGGGACGCCACATCCCAGTTTGCCTGGGCTCCGTGGACCTGCGCCCCTTGAACCAAGTCTACTATTACGACTTTGATGTCCGGCTCATCTATCTCCTGTTGATGTCGTACGGTGGTGCGCCGTTCCGGGAGCGTCCAGACGCAACGACAGAAGAACGCCTCGTTGCGTTGCTGGGATCGGTGGTTCACCAAATGCACGACCTGGGCGTGGTGCACGGCGACATACGACTGCCAAATGTGCTGCAGAGCCCGACAGGACACTTTACGGTGATCGACTTTGACCAGGCCCTGTTGCTGCCGCCGACGGACCGCGATGCGCTGGGCGAAGTCGCCTCGAATAAGCGGAAGCGGCTTCCTGCGGTGGAGGACGGCGAGGAGAACAAGACATCGCGAGCAAAGCAGATCGTTATGGAACGGCTTGGCAAACAGGCGGACCGCGGAAATGCCGCCAGTATCTTCACGTCTGACGGAGGCCGGATGCTTAATTGGTCCTCTAAGTAGGACGGCGGCGAGCATGCGTACGATAGGAGATACCCCTTATGATTCAACCATGGAAATGATTTTTACGACTAGACTGCCCGTACACGTATCTCCCTCGTATTGCCGTAGCAGTTGAGATTTGGGCACGGACGGCACAGAATGAAAGGGGAGTCACATATGGAAGTCGCCAAGCCGCGCGGTGGGGCGTTGTGCGAGGCCTCACAGAGAAGGAATGAAGGAGCGGGACACAGCTGCAAGATAACCTGCCGCTGCCGCTGCAGCTGCCGTCTTTAAGCACACCACCGCTTCTGACTCCTTCCGTCGCGCCGGTCATTTTTCACTTTTTCGTATCCTGCTTTTGCTGATTCCAATAAAGCACTTCCCCCGTCTATATAAGGGACATACGTATGCTGATCGCACTGCCCCCCGGTCTGCCAAGCCATTGCCACCCGGAACGGCTTTACGGAGTACTAGCTCAGCCCTCCCCCCCAAATTGACAGAACTCCAACTCTTGCACACGACAACACGAACAACGGACAGCAATCCCGTCTCTTTTCCATCTCTCTCGTCTACCCTCATCGACCTGGTTGGGCATTCTGACTTGCCCCCTGTACGCACAGCCCTGTCGACTCCCCCTCTCGATGCGGCCATCCGTCAAATACAAATAAGCCGTTGCTGGCTTCTCAGGGCCATAGGAGCAGTGGTCGCCGACGACAACGACAGCTGACGACCAGCGGACGAAGCCAATCATCGACCGTCACCATCGAACGGCGAGAAAGGAGAATCTGGATAGAAGCATACGATACCCATCCACAGACAATAGAGTTGAAGGACGAGCCATCCCATCCAGCCCCCAACACGACGGTCCCCGCATCACCGATCGACCTCCAACCCTGCGGACCAGCTCTGCACGGACGCATCTACCATGGACGTGCCACAAAACGAAGCCCCCTTGGCCAGCCCCGGCGCGAGGAGCACGGACTCGGATATTTCGCCCATGACCCAGGTCCCAGATCGTAAAGGCGGAAACCAGCCCTCTGCAGCTGCTGCTCAGCCAGCGGAGTATTTCCCAGCGAAAGTGCCTCAGCCAACAACAGCTGCGGCAGACACGAGCCAGGCTTCTGGGGAGCAGACGTCGGCTCAGGAGCTGACGTCGAAATCGTTGGATGACACAAAGGAGCACACAGCGTCGAGCAGCGGCAGCAGCAGCGTGTCGGACAGTGCAGCAGACACGCGCAAACAGGCGACAACGGAGCAGGCCCCGACGGCCTTAGCAGCAGCCGCAGCAAGCCTCGACTTGAGCGACGGAAGAGTTTCTAGAAAGTCCTCCTACGCCTCGGTGTCGTTCTGCCCCAACAAGAACCCGGCACTGCCCCAGGGCGCGCCGAAGCAAGCGCGCATCCGATCGCCTGCGCCCACAAGGTATATCTACTTGTCCTTTCTCGTTCTGCGTTCTTCTTTCCTTTGATAGGGCTCCCCCACACCTGCGAGCATATGCATCTGCACCTCTCCGATCTGCAAGGCACGGGGCGCCCGCCCCACGTCCCGCCGCAAGAACCGTTCGTTCCCGGTTTCCCTAGCTTTTGGCCACCCTCCATCTTTCGGTCACGGTTGACAAGGCTGCGGGGGACGTGATCGGCTGCTACTTTTAGGGGGGTCCAGCAGATGCGCCGGCCTTGTCTTAGCCGTCCTAGTGAGCGCTAGCCGAGTGGCCAGTCCGCCCCGGCGGAGACTGACTCGGGCCCGATAGGAAGCCTGCCGCGGGCTCCCAGCTGGCTGGGCCGTGCGTTCCTCGTGCCATTGGTCTGACATGACTGTCGGCCGCAAGGAACAGCCCATGCCATGCGCATCAGCCGTCTTTTTTTTTCTCTTGATTTTTTCTATTTTTTTTCTCCCCCCCCCCCTTTCCCCTCCCCCACGCGCGACGGATTTTACGGCATCGTCGGATGGCTGGCTTTATTGCGGTTTCCCCCCTCTATCAGTAGTGTGGTAAAGTCGTGTGACGTCGCCGCTGCGCTTTTTTGGCCTCCGCATTGGATCTGCACTCTTCTCTTTCTTCTCCCTCGTCTTTTGTTCCTCACCCTGCACACCTGCTCCGATCAATTCGACTCCAACTCTCGCGTTTTCTCCTACTTCGTGCTCAATGGCGAAACTAACCTCCCCCCCTCCGCAAAGATTTCGGAAGCATGTTGGCTTTGACAACATCCCGCTCGGCGAGGTGACCAAGTCGAACACACTCGGCTACACCTTGAGCGTCAGCCATTACGGCTACCACCCCCGGCGCCGGTCGCGGACGATGATGGTCGGCATCGACCAGAACATGTGGTCCGATTTTGCCCTGCAGTGGCTGCTGGAGGAGTACGCGGACGACGGCGACGAGGTCATTTGTGTTCACGTCATCGACAAGGACGCCCGCACGGTCGAAGTCAAGAACTACAAAGCAAAGGCGGACCAGATGGTGGAGCGCATCAAAAGAAAGATTCCCGAGCACTGCGCAATCAGCATTACGCTCGAGTATGCTGTGGGCAAGCTGCACGACACCTTTCAGAAGCTGGTAAGTGTCTCTTGGCCTGCGTTTGCCTATCCGTGTTATCTGCTCACGCTCGCTCTGCGCAGATTCAAGTCTACCAGCCATCCATGCTGGTCGTCGGCACGCGCGGCCGGTCTCTCGGCGGTTTCCAGGGCCTGGTCAACACCAATTCGTTCTCCAAGTACTGCCTGCAGTACTCGCCCATTCCCACGGTTGTCGTGCGCGATAGCGAAAAGCGCATTAAGAAGAAGGAAAAGCGGTCCGCCGACCCGTCACGACATAGCTATGCGGCCATGCTCGCAGCGACACATGGTGTACACGAGGCCAACAGCGAGACCAGCTCCGTGTACGACATGGAAGCGCGCCTGTCGCCAGACGAGGAGGCTCACAGAGTGGCCGCCGCTATTGGACTGCCGGCCGCGTTCGACCCAACGCTGCTGAAGGGCGTCGACATGGATCAGTATCTGGGTCGACGGGCGTCGCGGCCAAGCTCGCCCTCCGGCGGTACCATAAGCAGAAGCCCGACGACGGAGGTCGTGGCCAAGTCTCCCCTCTCGGCAACGTCGGAAAAGGCCGCCACACTCTCGGTCGATAGCGAAGATGAGGATAGCGGCCTAGACGACGAGGCCGAGTTCGAGGTGACCTCTGGCCAGGCCGCCCAGGCCTCGACAGCGGCTGCGACGGAATCGAGAAAGGTGAAACAGAAGAAGCTGCACATGATGGAGGTTGGCGAGGCTGCCGCGCTGAAGCACCTTGTGGAGAGCGACGAGGAGGAGGAGGAGGAAGGAGTGGGAGAGGAGGCGAAGACAGAGACGGAGACGGCCAAGACGGAGGCAGCCAAGACGGAGACGGCCGATGCCGCTGCCAAGACAGATGTGGCGGGAGCAGGGACGGCAGTGACGGGCGAGACGGCCACCGTCGGCGAGGGCCAAAAAAGGGACGCTGGAAATGAAAACGAAGCCACATAGGAGGAGACCGAGTCCCGGGATTGCTGCGGCGTTCATCATTCTTTTGGGGCATTGTTACGGATAATTTTCATACAGGACAAGGGCTTTGGGAATTAGGGAGGGATTGGAGGGCTCCAAGCGTGTTCCATTGGGTTTTCAGTTTACTGCGACAAGGTTAGCGAAGCAAAACATGTCTTTCAGAGCATTCAGACGTCCATGCGTCGTGATCGTGTTTGCGCCGGCAGGCGGAAAAAAGGAACTTCCGGCGGGGAGTTTACAGGGGCGGTCCGCGGGCGGTCAGGCGCTGTAGCAGACTGCCCCTCCCCAAAAGACCGGCAGAAAAAGAAAAAAAAGTAAGAATGACGCGCCGATGACTGGGGATGAATCATCCGGCGACTGCCAGCCCTTCGTTCTTTCCATACTGCAGACTGAAGTTGCATGAGGGGTCTTTTGAATTATTTACATTTTTGGCAAGCCAGTTGCTAGATCTCTGTTGATCTCTGCTTGCATTAACAACTACAGCACGACCTTGCAACGACTTCACGATCACACAATGCCGGTTGTCAGTCCAGAGAAGCTGGCTGCGCTGCAGCAGCACGGCGACAATGTCCGGAATGTATGTTGACTTCTGGGGCTTCCAAGGCTTTTAACTAGAGTAGCAGGTGGTAACTGACTCTCAACTTGCAGATCTGCGTTTTGGCCCATGTTGTACGTGCATCTCTCTGCCTTCTCTGACGAAAGACCCCTTCCCAGACCGCTAACCAGCCAGGACCATGGCAAGACCTCACTGACCGACGCCCTCATCGCCACAAACGGCATCATCTCACCCAAGATGGCGGGGAAGATACGCTACCTGGACTCGCGACCCGATGAGCAGCTGCGCGGCATCACCATGGAGTCGTCGGCCATCTCGCTGCTGTTCTCGATGCTGCGGCGGCCGCCGGGCCCGGACGGCACGACACCCGACGACGGCGCGGCACCCGTGGCGCACGACTACCTAGTCAACCTGATCGACTCGCCCGGCCACATCGACTTCAGCAGCGAGGTGTCGACGGCCAGCCGGCTGTGCGACGGGGCCGTGGTGCTGGTGGACGCGGTCGAGGGCGTGTGCAGTCAGACGGTCACGGTGCTGCGCCAGACGTGGATCGAGAAGCTCAAGCCGCTGCTAGTGGTCAACAAGATGGACCGCCTGGTGACGGAGCTGCGCATGACGCCGGCCGAGGCCTTTGTGCACGTGAGCAAGTTGCTCGAGCAGGTCAACGCCGTGCTCGGCAGCTTCTTCCAGGGCGAGCGCATGGAGGAGGATCTGAACTGGCGGGAGCGCATGGACGAGCGCGTGGCCAGCCGGGCGGCACGCGATGAGGAGGCAGCGGCGACGGGGACGGACGTCGACGCGGCCGACGAGTTCCAGGAGCGCGACGACGAGGATATTTACTTTGCGCCCGAGAAGAACAACGTCATCTTCAGCAGCGCTATCGACGGCTGGGCCTTTACGGTGCGCCAGTTTGCCGTGCTGTACGAGCGCAAGCTGGGCATCAAGTCGCGGCGCCTGGAAAAGGTGCTCTGGGGCAACTTCTACCTGGACCCCAAGACCAAGAAGGTGTTGGGCCCCAAGCACCTCAAGGGCCGCGCGCTCAAGCCCATGTTTGTGCAGTTGGTTCTCGAGCCCATTTGGGCCGTCTACGCCGCCACCGTCGGCCTGGGCGACCCGGCGGTCGAGAGCAAGAGCGGCGGTGACCCGGATGCGCTCGCGCGTATCACGCGCTCGCTGAACATCACGATCCCGCCGCACATCCAGCGCGCCCGCGACCCACGCCTGCTGCTGACCACTATCTTCTCCGCCTGGCTGCCACTGTCGACGGCCCTGTTGGTATCGGTCGTCGAGTCGCTGCCGTCGCCGCGCACCGCCCAGCGCGACCGTATGGGCGACCTGCTCGACCGCTCGCCCGACCCTGACCACATCGACCCAGCCCTGCGCGACGCCATGGTGTCTTTCCGCCAGGAGCCGGACCAGCCGGTGGTGGTGTACGTCAGCAAAATGGTGTCAATCCCCGAGAGCGAACTGCCCGAGAACCGGCGCAAGACGGTCGGTGGTAGCGGGGCTCTGAGCCCCGAGGAGGCTCGCGACATGGCACGCCGCAAGCGGGCCGAGATTGCACAGGCACTGGCGGCCGCAGGTGGCGGCAGCCCCGCCGACACGGACGAGCACGCGCTGGCTACGGCGCTGGGTGCGACGACGCTGCAGGACAGCCAAGCGGAGAACGAGGGCGAAGATACCAAAAACGCCACGGAGCACCTGATCGGGTTCGCGCGCATCTACTCGGGGACGCTGGCGGTAGGTGACGAGGTGTATGTGTTGCAGCCGAAGTTTTCCCCGGCGCACCCGCACCGGGCACCGGAGCCGCGCAAATGCCGGGTGGAGGCGCTGTACATGATCATGGGCCGCAACCTGGAGAGCCTAGACCAGGTGCCGGCGGGTGTGGTGTTTGGCATCCGCGGTCTGGAGAGTGCAGGCGTGCTCAAGGCGGCGACGCTGTGCAGCCAGGTGGCGGGCGCGTGCAACCTGGCGGGCGTGGCGAGCACGAGCGGGCGGCCGATTGTGCGGGTGGCGCTGGAGCCGGCGAACCCGGCGGACCTGGAGCGCATGATCCGCGGGCTGCAGCTGCTGGTGCAGAGCGACCCGTGTGCCGAGTACGAACAGCATGCGAGTGGCGAGCACGTGCTGCTGACGGCGGGCGAGCTGCACCTGGAGCGCTGCCTGACGGACCTGCGCGAGCGCTTTGCACGCTGCGAGATCCAGGTCGGGCCGCCGATCGTGCCGTACCGCGAGACGATTGTGCGCGGCGCGCCGGACCAGATGCGGCCGGCGGCCAACAAGGAGCTGGGCCGCGGCGCCGTGCGCGCCTCGACGAGCTCCAAGCACGTGGGCCTGGCCCTGCGTGTGCGGCCGCTACCGGCGGCCGTGACAGAGTTTCTGATCAAGCACGCTGGCAGCATCAGGCGGGCAGCGGAGAAGAAGCGGGGAGAGGTAGCGCAGAAGGAGGATGAGGAAGAGGAGGACGACGATGACAAAGAGGACGACAAGAGCAGCGACGATGACGACGACGAGAATGCGGCGTCGGGCGAAGTTGGTCGTGTGCTGTCGCCGGACGAGCTGGAGCGCCAGCTGCGTGCTCTTTTCGAGGAGAGTGCCAGCGGGGGTGGCAGCGGCGAGGCGGCCGCCTGGAAGGGGGTCGTCGACCGGCTGGTGGCGTTTGGGCCGCGGCGCGTGGGACCCAACGTGCTCGTGGACGCGACGGCGACGCAGTGCCTGCCACGGGTATTTGGGCGGGAGGCGGCAGCAGCAGCGACAGCGGCAACGTCACTCTCGGCTGCTTCGGCGCGAGCGGCGTCAACAACGACGGGAGCGGCGGACGAGCGCGTCGGACCGGCGCACTTTGCGGACAAGATAGTCTATGCCTTCCAGCTGGCAATGGCGCAGGGCCCACTGTGCCACGAGCCGGTGCAGGGCGTGGCCGTACTCGTGGAGGACGTGCAGGTGGCAGACGAAGAGGCCGATGGCAGCCCGCTGCTGGTGCGCGAGCACCTGGGCCGCCTGACGGGCGAGGTGATCAAGACGGCGCAGCAGGCGATGCACAAGGGGTTCCTGGACTGGTCGCCACGGCTGATGCTGGCAATGTACTCGTGCGAGATCCAAGCGAGCAGTGAGTATCTTTCCTTTTCTCTTCTTTTCGTTCTCTCGATCGCTAACGCCCCCTAGCCGAGGTCTTAGGCCGCGTGTACGACGTGCTGACAAGGCGGCGCGGCCGCGTGCTGTCGGAGACGATGAAGGAGGGCACGCCGTTCTTCACCATCATGTCGTTGATGCCGGTCGCCGAATCGTTTGGCTTCTCGGACGACATGCGCAAGCGCACGAGCGGCGCCGCCCAGCCGCAGCTGCTGTTTGCCGGTTTCGAGGTGCTGGACGAGGACCCGTTCTGGGTGCCGTTCACCGAGGACGACCTGGAGGACCTGGGTCAGTACGGCGACCGCGAGAACGTGGCGAAGCGGTACATGGACGGCGTGCGGCGGCGCAAGGGGCTGCTGGTGGAGGGGCGGAACGTGGCGCGGGACGCAGAGAAGCAGAAGACGCTGAAGCGGTAGCATGGGGAACAGGGAAACAGGAAAACAGGAAACAGAAATCAAATAAACGCAAACGAATAGAACGGTACATGGCCATCTTCCCCTGGCCTCTCGTTTCAGAACACAGCCCATCGAGGAAGACGGAGGCAATCACAGAAGACCGGAAGACAAATGAAAGAGCCAAGACATACCCATTGCGGAGTGACAAGAGAGGAGAAAGAAGAAACAAAGACAATAGAAATAAGAAAAGCCATAACAGGTAAAAGGTAGAAAACATAACCGCATGCCCTTTTTTATCGCCCTCCTCGCGGACCAAGAAAAACATGTGCTGCATCCCATTCCCCTCCCATTTTTCTTCTCTTTTGTCAAAAAAGAGACATTCGGAGACGGTCTGGCAGCGCGAAGACAAAAGACAACACACACAGGGGCGAAGCTCGCCCAACAGGACGAGTCCTCCATTCCAGCAACCCTCCCCTCCTTGTTCGGCTCCCCTTTCCGCTGTCGTTTTCCTTGTGTTTCTCTCTCCTTCCTGCTTTCTGCATCCTCCTGCGAGGGCTTATCCAACACGACACGGCCGGGAACGAGAACGTATCAGGCTTGCGCCAGATGGAGGCGCGGATCGGAAAGAAATAGAAGAAAATCAGATAGCATCGCACAAGGACAAAAGGGGACAAAATGGGAGGGAGCGGATAAGAAAGGAGAGGAGAGCGCGCATCGCGTGCCGCCACCGTCCCCCAGGCCCCCAGGGGGCGCGCGTCCTCAAGAGAAACCGGTCTTTCAAGGCCGCGTCTTCTGGCTGCGGCGGCCCTTGTTCGGTACCGTCTCCCAGCCCTCCTCGTCCGGTCCCTTGGGCCCGCTCTCCTCGGCTGTCGCGGTCTTGGGCGTCGGCGGCTGCGGCGCCTGGCCGCCCTGCGCGCCGTTGGCCCGCGGCGGACGCGGCCCCGCGCCTCCCCGGGCGCCACCGCCGCCACCACGGCCCCGGCCAGCGCCGCCCGGCGGCCCGCGTGGGCCGCGCTGGTCGCCCGACGGCTGCCGCCAGTTTCCGCTGTCGTTAGCCCGCGACTTGGCGTTCTGCAGCTGGTCGGCGCGCGGCTCGCGCGGCTCCCGCGGCTCCCTTGTCCGGAGGGGCGGCTTTTGGCCGGCCGCTGCTGTGCCGTTCTGTGGGCCGGGCTTGGCCGTCTCGCCAGCCGCAGCAGCGTCCGGCACTCCCTCGGCCTTGGCCGCATCCGCCGACTTGCTCTCCGCCTCGGCAGCCGCCGGTGCTGCGGCAGCAGCGGCAGCAGCCGTCTCGGCCTCCTTAGCCGCCTCCTCCTTCTTGGCCGCTGCAGCAGCCGCGGCCTCCTTCTTCGCTGCCTCCTCGGCAAGCTTGGCGGCAGCGGCCTCCTGGGCAGCGGCCTCCTTAGCCTTCCGCTGCTCCTCCTTGGCCTTCTCATCTGCCTCCTTCTTGTCCTTCAGCGCCTGCTGGCGCTTCTCCTCAACCTCCCGTTCGCGGGCAGCCGTGTCAATAGGACGGGCGGCGCCGAACGGGCTGGCCTTGGAATCGCCCGATGCAGAAGGCGCGGCAGCAGTGGCGCCAGCCAGAGTGGCCGACGCTGCCACGGGAGACGACCCGTCGGCGGGTGCTCCGGACACAGTGCGCTTGGCCAAGTTGAGCTTTGGCCGTATGGCCGGGACAGCCACCGATGCGGCCGGTGAGGGCGGGGCCTCGCTGCCACTGCGGGACGGCGCCGGCGACTTGGCAGTGGGCCCATCGGGGCGCATATTGCTGCGCCATTGCATATCGCGGTCGGCAGCACTTGGAACGCGCTCCATGCGCTCCGGAGCAACAAACTCGCGGCGGGGAGGGCCGGCGCGCGGGCCGTTGGCACCGGCGCCGGCGGCACCCTCTGGGCGGCCTTCGCCCCATGTAGCAGTGCGGCCCCCGCGGAAGGACTCGGACCGTCCGTCGTTGGACCGCGTGCGGCTGCTATCGCGCGCGTGGTCGGCGGCAGGCCGCTCCTGCTGCGCTAGCGGGGAAAGAGGCCCCTTGCGCTCCCAGGTGAAGTCGCGAGCGGGCTTGTCCTCCGCAGACGGGCCGTCGCGGGGCGCGCGGCGTTCCGAAAAGTCAGGGCCCGAGCGGCGGTCGTTGCCGCGGGGCAGGTCTGGGAGAGGGCCCTTGCGGGTCCACTCGCTGAGGTCGCGCGAGGACTCGCCACCCCGTTCGCGGTCCTTGGCTGCGTTTGTTAGCATGGGGAGGAGGGGGGAACGGGAGACAAACGGATGGGAACGTACGAGGCTCGGCGATCTTCACACGGATGTTCCGCTTGCGAAACTGTGACCCGTCCAGAGTCAGGGCCTTCTTCAGGCCCTCAACGGTCTCAAACTCAGCATAGCCGAAGCCCTTGGGCCGGTTCAGCTCGCGGTCCTCGATCAGGCGGATGTCAGTTACACCGCAGCCATCAAGCAGGTCGCGGATGTCTTCCTCGGCGATTTCGTAATCGAGGTTGCCGAGATGCGCCAGGTACGGCGGCTTGTCCGGGATCCGCTGCGGGACAGAGTCGATGCGCGAATAGCCTGCACAAGAGGATGTGAGCAAACCGAGGACGGATTAACAGGACTAGGGAGTAGGCCGCAAACGCCAGGAGGATATTCTTACCACCGCTGCCGCTGCCACGATCGTTGCTGGACTGGCTGTAGTAGCCGCCGTTGCCACGGCGCTCGATCGGCGGCAGAGGCTGAGTGCCAACAGTCTCCTCGACTTCATCGGCCCACGAGCCACCAAAGGCTGAAGAACTGGGTCAGCAGGGAGACGCTACAACACGACGCGAGGCAGAGGGAGCCACGTACAATCATTGCCCAGGAACTCGCCGAGCGAGAGCTTCTGGGTTTCCTTCTTCTTGGGAGCTGGAACTGTTAGTACAGAGCTTGTGCGAAGGGTGAGCCCCGTGTGAGAGGAAGAGAGCGGCGCGAGGTGAAAGAGACAAGGCTGGGAGATGAAAAGATGAATAGGGGGGCATGATAAAATATCATGAGCACAGGCAAACGCACCCATGATTTCGGTTGGGGGGTTGAATGCTGACCACGCGCTGCGAACAAGACGTCGAGACGCGTAGACAACACAGGGCGAGCGTGGAGAGCGGCGAGCGACGAGGCCGGACGGGTCGGGATCGTCGACGGAGGTCGAAGAAAAAAAGGTAAAAAGAAAAAAAAAGGACGAACGCACGGGGCGGAGTGAGCGGATGGCGATCGAACGGCACCCAGGAGCAACGATTTTCCCGGCAAGCAGCGATTCAACAACTGCAGGAAAAAGGCGACGTCGGGATGGGGGCTGCGAAAACGTGTGTTGACCGAAGCGGAGCGTGGTGGTGGTCGACGGGGAAAGGAAGAGAGGTTCGAAATACCGGCGAAAATTTGCCAGAAAAAATTAATATGGGAAATGGATTGGCGGAGCGGTTTTGCCCTGTTGGTGGCGACCCATTTTTATTTTAGAGTGGGTGCGCGCAATCGAGCAGTCCAGTCCGCTTTGGGAGACACGTTTCTCCCGCACGGTGTTGTGCGGGGGCGGATGTAGAGGAGAGACCGTGCTAATTAACTCTGTGGCTACTGTGCGTCATCCATTTCGGCGCCGGACGAGGCTCGCTGTGGTCCAGAACGACGACGCACCCTTCACAGCAGCCATGTCACAGCCAGGAACGGCGCCTCCAACGCGCACTGTTACGAGAGGACAGCAGCTGCCGCCTGAGGCTGCTGCCATTCTGGGCTCCAGTCTGCAGGTCGGGCTTGGCGCAGGTATGTTCCTTTTTCGGTTCTTTGATTCAATGATGTATTCATTCTCAAGCTCTAGCGAGACCAAACTAACCGGTAGGCGTCGTTGGGCTGTTTGTTGGGGCCACGTCTGGTATTGTGCGCTCAGCAGCGCCGGTCCTCTTTTCGTTGGTGACAGGAGCACAGTGGTTTGCCCTGGGCGGCAGCTATTATGGTAGGGATCTGTTACGGCCGCAGCATGGAAGCCACTCACAGCTGACACCCCCAGCGGCACGACGGACGGCCATCACCGAGTGGGGTGGTGACAACGCGGTCAGCAAGTCCGACGAGGTCAAGGCGAGCGCGATCGGCGGCGCCACGGCCGGCCTTGTGGGCGGCGCTCTTCGTACGTACCCGAAGTGATCAGCTTGCAGAATGGACCGTGACTACGATGCTTACACACGACAGGCGGACCTCGAAACATACTTCCTGCTGTGGCAGTGCTGTCGCTCCTCGGTGCCGGCGGGCAGGCCGTGTACAACCGCACACCGGCCCGGGAGAGCGATGGCGACAGCAAGAAGCCCGGCTGGCTCGACTCCAAATGGAGTCCGGTTAAGCCGCTCACGGATGCAGACTACGCAGCCTTTCTGGAGGACAAGATCCTCAAACTGGAGGTGGAGATTGCCATGGTCGACGACAAGATTGCTGAGGTGCAGGCGGCCAAGACACGGAAGGCGGCCGAGCGCGGGTCGGATGAGCGATCAGCATGACACGAGGTACTCACCATAGACAATAGAATTGCTTGCCACTGCATGGCGCTTCTCAGAGACTGCTTCTCAGAGACTTTGGCCTTTATGAACCATGTCACACCCAGATGCCCATCTGTTAACAGTTTTCGTCCGTCTGACCTCCGAGATAGCAGCGTTCGCCGATCGTGGGTTGCCTTTGTTCTTTATGCCGACAGAAAGCCATATCATTAGGCTTCGTCGGTTTATCATTCTCCACGTAAACAGCAGGGATGTCTATAGTCGCCTTGCAAAAGATCAGACCTTTCTTGCGTGCGGGCCTGGACTAAATCGTTGCCAAGCATTTCATCTCGTCGTTTCCTGGCCGGACTTGTGTCTGGCGGGGACGCCCGCTGCCGCATCACGAATGTCGACTCACTCGTAGCACCGCAAACGATGGTATGTAGCATCGAACTCGGAACGCCGGGCGTACTTTGTGGGACGTGGGGTATTAAAGTTCTTGAACGGGCAGTTTGTTTTGGCCGGCCGGCCGGGCGCTACACGTGACTGCTGTTGGACAGCTTTCGAATTCGCGAGTCTGTGAACCACCAACGCAATCTCACTCCGTCCTTACGGCGCCCACCACTCGACACCCCCTCGACAATCCTTGTGTCTGTGTTTCAGCAGCTGTGCCTCGGCCGTGCCCCAACCGATTTTCTTGTGCGACCTTGCCGTGCTGCCTCCGGACGAGACACACCCGCCCGCCGACCCCGACCCGGACTTCGTCGGCATTGGCCTCCTCTGCCCTGCGTCGCGTTCCGGTTGCCCGATTGCACGGCGTCCCTTTGCAATCGCATTTTCCATCTCGACCTCCTCGCTCGCCGCGCAGCCTCAACCTCCCACGGCCACTGCGGGCCGACTGACTCGATCCTCGACATGGCCGCCAGCACCCCTTTTCCCGCGAGCCGCATGTAGAGAGCTCCAGCAACCGTCATCCTCGTGAACCGCCCTTCTCCCTGGTCCGTTGCACCTCTGCCTGCTCCCTCTTGTCTCTGCTCGCTCTCTCTCTGCCGCTTGTCTTCCCCTGCTAATGTTGCTTGCGCAGACACGCCCCTGTTGCCCGGGCCCCCTCCTCAACATGGCTCTGTTCGATCCCACCTTCCTGCTCGGCGTCGCGGTTCTGCTGTACCTGCTCTCCTTCGTGTTGTTTGCCGTCATTCGCATCGTCACTGGGCTGTCCATACAGCGCATCGGCTACTTCTCCCTGCGCCGCATCGTCTATGTCCCTCGCGACGGCCTCAAGATCGAGGTCCGCAGCCTCGGCCTCAACATCCACCGCCCGACCTTCCTGCAGCCCACCTGGCTCAGCATTGTCGTCAACGAGCTCGTCGTGTCGGTTGGTGCCGGCGAGGATGAAGACGCCGACGGAGAGGAGCCTGCCGACGCCAAGGATGCGGACTCGGATGCCAAGACCGCTGGCGACGACGCTGCCGCGGCAGCAAAGGCCCGCCGCGACGCCGATGGCGAGGAGCGCAGCAAGGCCTGGCTACAGCTCAACAAGCTCAAAGACCGCATCAAGCGCCTGCACCGCAACATCCCGTGGCTGCGCATGGTCGACGTCGTGGCCACCAATTCGGCCGTCTCCGTGCTCGGCGTCGGCAACGTTCAGGTCGGCAGCTTCACCATCGCCGTCGACACCCGCCGCAAGACCGTCGACCGCGACCGCTTCCTGTTCCAGGAGACTCGCCACGCCGCCGCCGCGTCGCTGCACGAGACGCGCCAGGCCGAGTGGATTATCGCCCTGCGCAGCGTGCTCCTGACCCCCGACGGCTGCGAATCCACCGAGCTCATCGACAATGCCACCCTCAACATCCACGGCTTTCTCTACGATGCCCTCGATGGCCTGCGCGATGCCTCTATCGCCTTCAAGGTCGGCCGCCTGCACATCCCCTACGATGATCTGCAGCTCTGCGCCGCGCGCCACCGCCGGCGCAAGACACCGCACGCCACTTCCGAGGGCTCACTTGAAAAGGAGCCCTCCCTGCGCGTCCCCAAACTGGCGGTGCAGCCCGACGATGCGGCCGCCGAGGCCACCGATGCCGCTGCCGCTGCCGCTGCCGACGCCGCCGACGCCGCCGAAGAGGATGCTTTGATGCAGACCGTCTCTGACTCCAAGGAGTTCGTCAGCTCCATCCTCCGCGGCATCAAGGAGGTCCAGTTTGCCGTCAGCTTCCTCGGCATCGCCAAGAAGGTCCAGCCCATCAAGGCCACCGGCGCCCCTGTGCTCCTCATGAATGTCTCCATGAAGGAGATCGGCATCGACCTGCACCGCCTCGACCCCAAATCCCCGGCCCACCGCATGTACTTTTCTCCCACCGACATTGCGCACGAGGCCCTCGCCGCCGCCCTGTCCATCGCGGTCGGCCTCGACGACGGCCCCGGCCGCCCCCAGCGCGTCGTCTACATCCCCATGGCCACTACCACCGTCAAGACCACCTTGCCATCCAAGACGGTTATGATTACAAAAGATATCAGCGCCGAGGAGCGCAACGCCAACATCCTGTTTGCCAACTCCGTCATCACCTCGCCCTCGGTCGACCTGGACCCGCGGCATCTGCCGCTCCTGCTCGCCATCCTCCGCCGTCCGTCGTCGTCGGCCACCCACGCGCCGGCCCAACCGAGCAAGCATACACGCCGCCACATGCTCATCTCCCGCATTCTTCCCAAGGCCAACATCCGCCTCTCCCTACATGAACCGGTCGTCCGCGTTCCCCTCCCGCCCTCTGCCCCGGGTGCGGATCCGGACGACTTTGATCTTCTTATTTCCTCCATCTCCTCCATCTCGCTTGACAGCGAGTCTTTTCATTCTGCCATGGAGAATATGCACTACTCGCTCGCCTGCACCATGCGCCTGCTGAACCACGACCTCTATTACCAGACCGCAGCGGGCACCCGATTCGACCTGCTCCAGACCGAGTCTTTCGACCTCAAGGCCCAGCTCAGCGCCTCGCCCGACGTCCACGTGGTGTCCAGCGCCAACCTGCAGACCTTCTCCGTCCAGATGGTGCGCCCGGAAATCATCGACGGCCTGCACCAGATTGTGAATCAGCTGCGACCGTCCGTCAAGCCGGACAAGAAGGCTGGTGCCACCCGGTCGCCTGTGCGCACGAAGCACAACAACTTTTTGCGCGCCATGCCGCCCTGGCTGTTGCACTTCCAGATGCAAGCCTCCGACTTCAGCATGCAGGTTGCCGGCGTCGATGCCGAGATCAACGACGACTGCAAGGGTGTCGCCGTCCAGCTCGAGACGTGGACCGTCGAGTACCGTGCCCAACGCCGGGACGCCACTCAGCGCCGTACCGGTCGCCGGCGGGCTGTCAGCCGCACCACGCTCCTGCCCGATACCGACCTCTTGGCATCCGTGGCCGTCCCGCCGCCCGCGCGGAAACACCACCACGAGGGCGACGGCCGGCGGATCGCCTTTCACGGCCGCGGTCTCGAGACCTTCATTGTGGAGTCGTCCGAGAAGTGGGAGGTCGACCCGTTTGTCAATGTGCCGCGCTTTGAAGTTGCATTTTCCACTCTCAGCGACGGCCAGGGGCCCGTCTTCCACATCCACGCCCATGTGCGCACCCTGCTCATTCATTACTCCTTGCACCGCCACTACTCGGTCGGCGTGGCCACGATGGTGCTCCGGCGGGCTTTTATGCGCTCCGGCACCGGCATGTTTGGTCGGCGGCGCAGCGGCAGTGGCAGCAGTGGCCACAGTGACGACGACGCTGCCGCCGCCACAGCCCCCTCGGTGGACGCTGTGGTACCCGACAGCGGACCATCGCTCCTCTCCGCGACATACCAAGTAGGCGGGCAAGGCGGCACCGGGACTGGGCCGCCGGTCGAACTGGTTGCCGTTGACGTTAAGGTGACGCTGCTCCAGGTCAAGGCGGACATGCCGTCCGATCCACCTCTGATGATCCAGCTGCACGAGCTGGAGACCGGGCGCCACCGGTGGTCGTCACCCTTTCTGCAGTGGAAGCTTATCCGCATGCATGCAGGCGCGCCGCGCATGCCCCATGTGTGGGCGCGCATCCTCAGCATCAAAAACGGCCGTCTTGACAGCCGGGAAACCCGGAACCGATTGGCCAACGGTACTACCTCGGACGTTTCCCGTGCCTTCGACATTAGCACGGACGTTGTCCGCTTTGCCGTGCCCCACGAGATGGTATTGTACAAGACGTTTGACAACATCATCAACGTGTTCAAGGCCACCCTGCAGCTGCACCACCGCTTCAAGACCGGCACGGACGAGTACATCCTGGGCAAGGCCCCGGAGGGGCCCAAACACGTCCCGCGCGTGTCGCTGCGCTGCCGCACCTTTGTGTTTGAGCTCGAGGACGGCGCTTTTGAGTGGAAGCTGGGCATGATCTACCGCGCCGGACGCGTCGAGCAGATGCAGCGCCTGGCGCGCGAGGAGGCCTTTCGCGTCAAGGTAAAGAAGATCCAGGAGGAGGAGGCCCGCCGCGGCGCCAGCACGTATAGGGCACGGTCTGCTGCGCCGCGCGGGCGCACGCCCCAGGCAAAGCCGGGATCGTCCGCAGGGCAACGGGCCCAGAGCGAAGACCGGCGGTTTAGTGACCGGACGTCGCACGGTCGCGGCGCGCACGGCGTCGGCAGGACGCCTCGATACGACCCCGAAAACAGCACGCTGGGCATGACGGGCAGTGCGCACATCTCGATCAGCGAAGCACGGCACAAGCTCGACCTGCACAACGCGCGCGGCTGGAAGCAGCGCATCGACCGGTACTGCCTGATGGCCCACAACGGCATGAAGGAGATTCGCAGCATGTACTGGGGCGCGCCGACGCCGGCAGACGACGCGGACGAGCGCGAGAACATTCTCGGCGTGCCGGACCGGCCGGCGCTGGCGACGGTGCTGGTGGACGACCTGCAGCTGGTGATCGACAAGCCTAGCTTTCCGTTGAAAAACCTGCCCGACTTCCTGCACAAGGTCGGCAAGGGCATGCCCCGGGATATGCTGTACTCGCTCCTGGTTCCGATGAACCTACAGGTCCGGATGGGCGAGGCAAAGGTGACACTGCGGGACTACCCGCTGCCGCTGCTGCACGTTCCGGCAATTGCGCCGAACCAGCTGGCGGCGTCGGGCAAGCTGCACGCGCTCGCGCTGTCGTCGGACTTTGTGATTGCGGAGGAGTTCCAAGGCCCGGAGTCGGTGCGGCACATCAAGGTGGACGTGCTGCCGCCTAAGAGCACGGCGCCGGGGGCATCCAAGGCGGGCAGCTTTTCGATCGACGTGCGGCGCACGACCAGCCAGGTCAAGACGTACGCGGACATGACGGTGGACATCAACACGTCGCTGCCAACGCGGATCACATGGGGTCCGTCGTACCAGCCGGCGATCCAGGACATGATGATGGTGATGGAGTCGTTTACGAAGCCGCAACTAGACCCATCAGAGAGCGTGGGGTTCTGGGACAAGATCCGGCTGAGCTTCCACGCGCGCGTGCGCGTGGCGTGGACGGCAGACGGCAACGTGCACCTGGCGCTCAAGGGCACGCGTGACCCGTACCAGGTGACGGGCAACGGCGCAGGGTTCCTGATGTGCTGGCGCAACGACGTGCGGTGGAACGTGCACACGGACGACGACCCCAAGCGGTTCATGACGGTGGACAGCGGCGAGTACGTGCTGGCGATCCCGGACTACAGCTACCACGCGCGCGAGGTGGCGCGGCAGAGCACGGACAACGACAGCGTGTCGAGCGACGACTCGCTCAAGTCGGGCGCGGCCTTTAAGAAGGTGGTGATGAAGCTGTCGGGCAAGGTGCAGTGGATGGCGGGCCTGGTGTTTGAGCGGGCGATCCAGGACGGGCAGCGCAGCTTCGCGTTTGCGCCGCACTACAGCATCGTGCTCAAGGATCCGCAGTACGCGCGGGCCGGGCCGGACGGGCAACCGTACGACGCGTTTCGCGGGTTCCGCAGCCAGCACATCCACATGTCGATCGCAGTGCGGGCGCCGGTGGACCGCGAGTGGAGCGTGTCCAACTCGGAGCCGTCGCGCAGCTACAACACGGTGCACCTGTCTCCGCGCTTCTTCACGCACTTCTTTGCGTGGTGGTCGCTGTTCAGCGGGCCCATGTCGCTGCCAATCCGGCAGGGGCGGCTGTGGCCGGGGTGCGAGAAGAACAGCAAGAAGTTCGGGCGGCACCTGGCAACGATCAAGTACAACCTGCTGTTGGCGCCGCTCTTCCTCAGCCATATTTACAAGCACCGGGACGCGGACGGCGAGGCGGAGGACGGGGCGGTGTCGGCGACGGGCATCAAGGTGCGGTTCGACAGCTTCATGCTGGACATGCACCAGCGGCGCGAGGAGTTCAACACGCGCGACAAGGGGCACAAGACGAACAGCCGCACGACGGGCATGCGGATCCACGCGTGCCAGCTGGACCTGGCGTCGGCGGACATCCGCGCAGTGTCGGCCAGCATCAAGGCGACGACGGTGGAGAGCATCCAGCACACGATGCAGCACGGCGGCCACGGCGACGACGAGGACACGGCGGACATTTCGCGCTTCACGATCCCAGACGACGACTTTAGCTGGATCGACATGGACGACTTCGTGGAGCTGGACTGGATCCTGCCGACGGAGCCGAACCCAGACACCAAGATCCTGCCGCTGGCGTATGCACCGCGCATCACATACTTCCGGCAGACGGACATTGGCGGTGTGATCTCGGGCGACCCAGACCGCACGAGCCCGTTTGGGCACGAGCCGACGCACCTGTGCATCATGTCGCCGGACGACGACCCGCGGCGCGTGCAGATGCATCTGGTGCAGGACCGGTTGGACCAGCTGGAGACGCAGATCGATACGCACGTGCGCGACATGGACGAGCTTGTGCAGCAGCGCGGCGGCGTGGTCGGCGCGCCGCGGGACGCCAAGGACGCGCAGCTGGTGGCGGAGATCGAGACGCTCGCGCGCCAGGCCAATCTGCTGCAGGAGAAGAAGTACTTCCTCTCGACGTTCCTGCGGCAGCTGGACGAAGAAGCGGCGGCGGCATCCAAGACGCGGCGGGGCGCCACGGCGGCGGCGGCGGCAGAGGGGGCAACGGCGTCAGAAGCGGGCACGACGGACTTTTCGGGCGCCGAGTTTGCCAGCGAGTTTACGAACCGGTTTGTGGTGCACAACATGAAGTTCAAGTGGAACAACATGCTGCGCAACATCATCCTGCGGTACAGCCATCAGGTCAGCCAGCGCCGGGGCTTTATCTACTACCTGTCGCGGCCGGCAGTCAAGTTCCTGCTGGACATTGTCGAGGAGCAACAGGTCAAGCTAAAGGCCGGGTCCACGCCCACGACGGGGGCGTCGGCGGCGGGGCCGGGCGCGGCGCCATCGTCGGTGCCTGGATCTGCAGACGTGGGGGGCGACGGCGCGAGCTTCCCGCAGACCCCGTCGTCGTCGGAGCCGGCAGCCAATGGCGGTGGCGGCGGCAGCAGCGCGGACAGGGCGTCGAACAAGGACATTGAGGATAGAATCCGCAAGATCCTGCAGGACGGCAAAAAGTTTGTCAGCTCGGACGACGTGCCGGGCGGCAGCAACGACGGCGGCGGCAGCGGCAAGACGGAGTGGTCGATCTACAACACGCCGATGGACAACCTGACGAGCGCGATTGCGGCCGAGTTCACGCCGCAGAACAACTACCACGTGCGGCTGATCGCGCCGCAGATCCAGCTGCAGAGCGACAAGAACAAGAAGCACGTGGTGCTGGTGACGGCCAAGGGCATGGAGCTCAAGGTGGTGGACGTGATGGACAAGGCGCGGCTGTCGGACACGGTCAGCGGGCTGGTGCAGCGGCGGTTCCTGGTGGGGATGGACAGCACGCAGTTCTTTGTGACGCACCACAAGTGGTTCTCGACGCGGGTGCTGTCGCTGTACTCGGGCACGAGCTACGGGTCGCCGCGGGGGTCTAGCTGGCCGCCGTGGGTGCCGATGGAGGCCATGTTCGACTTCGAGACGGACCCGTTCGGGTTCAAGCGCGTGGTGCAGAAGACGTCGGCGATGTTGCGATACGACAAGTACAACACACTGCGGCTGAAGTACACGGAGGGGGTGAATGTGGTAGGCCATGGCGGTGGTGGTGGCGGCGGCGGCGACGGGACGGACGGGACGGGCGCACAGACAGCGGCCGCCGCGGCCGGCGGTGCGGACGGGCTGGAGAACCGGGTGGACAACCTGTGGGTGGACTTCCCGCAGGCGCGGGCGCTGTGCAACTCGTCGCAGTACTACGCGATCTACGTGATCGTGTTGGACCTGCTGATGTACAGCGAGCCGCTGGAGAAGACGCGCAGCGAGCGGCTGGAGAAGATCATGCTGGCGTCGGACTTCAGCGACCTGCGCGGGGCGCCGGAGAAGGTGATCCGGCTGCAGGAGCGGGTGCGGCAGCTGGAGGACATCAAGACGCACTTCCAGATCCACTCCAAGTACCTGGACAAGCGCGGGTGGGAGGAGCGGCTGCTGCTGGAGCGCGACCTGGCGGCGAGCGCGGACGAGCTGTTCTTCATCATGAAGGCGATCACGACGTCGCAGAGCCGCAACGACGCGTCGCAGAGCAACGCGCTGCTGAAATGGAGCATCTCGGCGGGCGAGATCGTGTGGCATCTGCTGCGCGACAGCAACCAGCCGCTGGTCGAGCTGCAGCTCAAGGACGTCGAGTACGGGCGCACGGACAACGCGGACGGGTCGCACATCAACCTGATCCAGGTGGGCAAGATCCTGGGGCTGAACCTGCTGCCGGACGCCATCTACCCGGAGATGATCGCGCCGTACGTGGACGCGCGCGGGCCGGTGCTGCACCCGGGCACGCAGCCGATGGTGCGGGTGTACTGGTACATGCTGGAGGCGATTGCGGGCATCACGGTGATGGACCACTTTGAGGTGTCGCTGTTCCCGATGAAGATCCAGCTGGAGCACGACGTGGGCAAGAAGATCTTTGAGTACATCTTCCCGGACAGCGACGGCGGGGTCGGCGGCCACCACGCAGCAGGGACCCAGCAGGGCGGCGGCGGCGGCGGCGAGCCGGAGGTCGGCCACAACGACGACAACAGCGACGACTACAGCGACGACGACGACGACGACGACTGCGGCGACGACTGCCACGACCTGGCGTTCCGGATCCGGCCGGGCGCGGGGGCAGGCACGTTTGACACGCGGGCGGGGTCGCTGGAGCTGCGGCTGCAGCCGACGCTGACGTCGAACCCGCGGACGGCGACGGGGCTGGCGGAGAAGCAGAAGACGCTGTTCGGGGCGCACTCGGCGGACGGGCACTCGTTCCGGTTCTTCCGGTCGTCGACGCAGAGCTCGGGGCGCAGCGTGGGCGGGCGGCTGGCGAAGAAGCCGTCGCACGACTCGCTGCAGTCGGGCGCGCTGCGGCTGGGCGGCGTGGTGCGGTCGGGGACGGGGTTCACGTCGGTGGCCAGCACGGCCAGCACGGGCGAGTCCAAGAAGAGCTCGCGCTTTGTGCTGCGCAGCAGCAAGACGACGTCGGCGCTGGCGGCGGCAACGGGCACGACGGCCGGGGCGGGGGCTGCGGACGACAAGACCGGGATCGCCGGCGGCAGCGGCGGCCACGGCGGACCGGCGTCGGACGACCTGACCAAGATGATTGCGCGGGCGAGCAACTACATGACGTTTACGTACATCCGCATCCCGTCGGTGGTGCTGTGCCTGAGCTACAAGGGCAAGGGCGAGCGCAACCTGGAGGACGTGCACGACTTTGTGTTCCGGCTGCCGACAATCGAGTACCGCAACAAGACGTGGTCGAACCTGGACCTGGCGCTGGCGCTCAAGAGCCGCGTGATCAAGGCGCTGATCTCGCACACGGGCGCCATCATCGGCAACAAGCTGAGCCGGCACCGGCCCAACACGGCGCAGCAGAGCAAGCTGCGCGAGCTGGCGACAAGCTCGGTGCTGTTGTCGACGCCGACACTGCTGGACGCGTCGCAGTCGTCGGTGGCGGCCACGCGGCGCGGCCGCGGCAGCGTTGCGGTCGGCAACAACGGCAGCGGCGGCGGGGCCGGGGTCGGAGCGGGGCCGGGAGCCGGAGCCGGGGCCGGCGGCGGCGACGGCAGCAGTCTCTACAACAGCGGCGACGACGCGTCGTCCATCTTTGGCAGCACGTCGCCGATCGACTTTTCACGGTCGCCGCCCCGGTCGCTGCGCGACTCGCAGTCGTCGCTGATGTCGCGGTCGCGGCCGCGGCGGTCGCGGTCGCGGCAGCGGTCGGTCAGCCGCAGCTCGAGCGTGGCGTCGTCGAGCCGGTCGTACCGGAGCAGCAACCTGGCGCTGCACACAGCGTCGGCGGCCGACCTGGACAGCACCCCGGCGTCGACGTCGGCGATCTCGGCGGCCGCCGCGGCAAAGGCCGGCACCGCCGGCACCGCCGGCACCGCCAACACAGCCGACGCGGCATCCTCTGCGCAAACGCCGCGTTCGGTGCCCAAGTTCTCCGTGATGACGCCGCCGACGCCGGTACAAGAGGCAGCGTCCGGACGCGATGTTTTCCAGAGCGGCCGGCCGGCCAGCCGCAGCGGCAGTACGCTGGGATCGCACCTGCGCCCCGGGAGCCGCGGCAGCATGTCCAGCGAGAAGAAGCGGGCGTTTGGCGGCGTGCGCAACCGGCTGAGCGCGCTGGCGACGCGGGTCAAGGAGCACGGGAACAGTGGCGGCGGCGGCAGCGTTGCAGGAGACATGACGCCGGTGGCGCGGCGGCACACGGCACGGGCAGTCGGCGGCGGCGTCGCGGGGGCCCGGAACGGAGCTCCGGACGCGGCCGGCTCGGACTCGGATGCCGGCGCCGAGAGCGACAGCGACAGCAACGACGGCGGCGGCACCGACGACGACGATGCGGACGCAGACACGGATGTGCCGCGGCCGACGAGCCGGGGTCTGCGGACGCAGACGACGTGATCGTGTGTCGGTGCTTGGATTGTTTGATTGGCTGTTTGTTGTTGTTTGATTGTTTGATTGTTTGATTGTCTGTATATTTCTTTTGTTTAAGAGCGGTTTGCATCTCGGGGGCAAAAAGGGCGGTCTTCACATCCTGGCAGGCAGCCTTGTATTTTTTTGGTTCTTTTGTTCTTGTTTCTCTTTGGCTGTGGTCTTGGTTCTGGCTTTTATATAGTACAGCATAGAATTGCATAAGCATTAAAGATGTCGTCTTCATTGATGCGATGTGTGGCCATCACGCAATAGCACACGAATATAACAATCGTCCTCGAGAGACAACTGGAGACAAGTAGAAAACAAATGGTATCCCTCCTTCGCTAGGCCATGCAAATGAAACAAAAGAAAACGCTCATCCGAGAATGCTGAGAAAAAAACCCCAAATCACAAAAACACTTTCACTCCTCGTGCATCACAGCCACCCACCGCGCCGGCACCCCGTCGGCACCCACGGCATACGGCCGCCCGCTCGTCTTGCGTGGCGGCAGCGCCAGCCGTGCTCGGCCTGGCCGACGCTCGTCCAGCTTGCCCACGCGCCGCATCGCCATCTCCATGACGGCGATGCGGATAAAGTCCGAGTTCTCGCGCAGCTCGCGCGGCCGCGGCGTCGGTGGCAGTGGCCGGTCGTCGATCAGCGCGTAGGCCGGGCCGTTGCCGTTGCCGCCGCTTCCGGATGACGACGACGCAGACGACGCCGCAGCGTGACGCCCCCGCGACCGCGTCCGGTGCACCCGGTACGTCTGCAACGGGATGGATGCCGTGAACACGGTGCGCGGCGGTCCATCGGACGGCGCTTTCGCCGACGACGACGACGACCGAGCTGTCGCCGCCGCCGCCGTCATCGCCATCGTCGGCGACAGCATCTGCGCGGCCGAGTGGCGTGGGTCGGTGGCGCGGTCGGCCCGGGCGCTCGTCGTCGGATTGAGGTACCGGCGCAGCGCCGCGCTGGGCTCCTCGGCGAGCGGCGGCGGCCGGCGCTCGTCCGTGTACGGGATGCGCGGGTCGATGGTGGACGTCAGCAGCGAGCGCGTCAAAAAGTCCTCGGGCGGGACGGACGTCAGGTGGAAGCTGGGGAACGACCGCACCGCCGCGTTGCGGAGCGCGCGCAGCGACGCCGTCAGGTTCGACTTGAAGCCCGATGATCGCGGTGGTGGTGGCGGCGTGTGGTCGTTCCCGGCCGGCGCGGTCGCTGCCGCCAGCGGCTGGCGCACCCGGAAGTCGAGACTGTCCCTGTCGCAGTCGTCGTCGGCGTCGTCGTCGTCGTGCGTCTCCGACAGCGGATCGGCCTCGGCCGCGCCCCCCGGCGGCGAGCTCACGGGCGTCAGCGACCGCCGCGTCGGACACGCCTTCTCGCCCAGGCTGCGGCCGCCGCTCGCGTACCCCAGGCCGCGGCCGCGCATCATCCGCACGCGGCCCCGCGCGCCCGCACGACCCGGTGACGGCGTGCACGGACTGTTGCACGACGACAGCGTGGCCGTGGCAAACGAGTTGGCCAGCGACGGCATCGACTCGAGCGACACCGTGCGCGTCGACAGCGTCGTCCCCAGGTTGCTGCTGTCGTACATGGATGACGCGTCGTCGTCCAGCTCGTCGTCGCCCTCCTCGTCCTCCTCCCCGTCTGCCGCCAGGTCTTCCGGCGCGGCCAGCAGCACGTCGAGCGGGCTCTTGCTCAGCGACAGGCTGAACTCCTGCTCTGCCTCCTGTGCCCGCTCGATGATCGCGTTGACCGTCATGCGCTTGCCGTCCAGCCGGTCGCCCGCCCAGTTGTTGCGCCCCCCCGTCCGGATGGACCGCGGCGGCGGGATGCTGGTGACCGCCAGCAGGGCCGCCACCGATGCGGGGATGGCGTCGGGACTGTGCACCGAGCGCGACGAGGATCCAGCAGCCATCTTGCCGTGGCCGCTGGCTGGTTGCGGCAACCCGAAGCTGCGCCAGCTGTCCGGGCTGCGGTTGTGGTTGTGGTGGTGGTGGTGGCGCTTGGTCTTGTGTGCGTGCGGATGGGCCGCCGTCTCGTATCGCGACGACTTGCTCGGGATTTTCACCGGACTGGTCGGCGTCAGCGGGCGTGACCGTTCGCTGCTCTCAGCACCCTCATCGTGTGGCTCGGGGACCGATGGTGTCTCCGGCTCGGACGGCGGCTCGGGGAGGAGTGGCTCAAAGAGCTCTTGCTGGGCGCTCTTGGGAGGGGGCAGGAATGCCTCTGGCCGCATGGCGCTCGGCAGCTCGGCAGCCGCATCGAGCTTGGGGAGCCCGCCGCGAGCCATGGGTTTTCGGAGGTCGCTCAAGGCACCGCTGCTGCTGCCGGGGCTGCTGGACGGGGTTGTGGCGGATGGGGGCGATGCGGTAGCGGCTTTGAGAGGGATGCACAGCGTGTCGCTGAGCGTCTCATCCCACGACGGCGGCGGCAGATGTGGTCGGCGGCGGTATGCGACAAACGGCTGGTCTGATAGAGATGGAGAGGAGGATGGCGAGTGTAGAGGAGAGTGTCGGGGGGAGTTGCGAGGCGAGTTTCGGGGTGAGTTTCGGGGCGAGTTTCGAGGCGAGTTGGACGGAGAGTGGGAGGGCGGCGAGGACGAGGTCGGTGAGCAGCTCTGGCGAGAGACCAGAAAGGAGTGTGGGGACATCATCGTGGCGGTAGGAAGGGGGGGGGAGAGAGAAAGAAGGAAAAAGGCGGAAAAGGAACACAAAATAAACAGTTGCAGCGCTGCAACAGTCCGCAACAGGCGCTGCGACGCGGCTGCTGGTCGTGTCGGTGTGTCCCAGTGTAAGACGCAGATCAGTGCATGCTTGGTAAAGCGTGCGATGGTACAGGGGACATAGCGGCCGGCTGCCGATGCAGGGGTCCGCCGGGTCGGTGTTTGCTCTTGCTGGTGTTGTGGCGCATGCAGGTCCAGTGGCAAGGTCGGGGTGGGCGTTCAGCTGTCCTCGTACGTAAGAGCGGGCGCGAGCGGGCGCCGCCAAGTGCGTCAAAAATACGTAACAAGAATGCGAGAAATGGAGCGCGGACGCGAGAAGACAGAAGCAGGAAGAAGAAAAGAAGAAAAGAAGAAAAGAAGCCGAAGAGCAAATTCAGAGCGAGAAGGCGAGGCAGCGAAACCGGAACCAAAGACTGCGGCGACGGCGGATGTCTGCACGGGACCACGCCGAAAGCGCCAAACAACCACGCGACGGGCGTTGGTTGACAGGCGTCGCAGTAGACAGGTGTCTGTTGGGGGCGGCTCGTCGGCCGTTCTGACGGCCGATGGTTGGCAGTTGTTGACGAATCGGGAAGGCCGTGCGAGTATGGTATTCGCACATACCAAAAACCAACAAAGAAACGAAGAGATGATTCTGCGAAACGGGAAACGAGCAGGAGAGGGGAAGAAAAAGGGAAAGGAATCCTCTTTATCCGCTGCCGGTCTCACGGGCGCGCTGCAGCACGGCACCCCCCCCTGCGACACCCCACGCGGCAGCAAGGTGTCTGTGTGTGACGGATGGGCTGGGGCGGCCGACTGTGGAACTGGTGCGGACTGCGCGGCCGACGGGACTGGCTGCCGCGGGTGGGTGGCCGGAATGGCTGCGCTGGCACACTGCTGGGTGCTGCTGGCCCTGCGAACCAGCAGGCGTGTTCTTATCGCGCCGGCCAAACCCGACGGCCGGCAAACGTACCGCGGACGTACTGCAAACGTACTGCAAACGTACGGCCGTATTGAAATACAACGCCGTAGCATTCCTACTCGTACGGAGCATGCTCTTCAGTCTTCGCGTGTGTGTATTGTCCTCTGCGACTTCGGCTCTGGTTTCTTCAGGGCTCAGCGGTGCCTGTTAGTCACTGCCATCGTGTCCAGACTCAGCGGACTGTGTTCCACGTCTCGTCCCCCCCCGCTGCGTCTCTGACGGTAAATTCCAGCTCGGAATGACTCGTGCGCGCCGGAGCAGACCGTATCTTACACCTTCGCTGTGCGGAGAATCGCACGCACGTGCCGCTGCCGCCCCTGCCATTTCCGCTGCCTTGGGAAGTTGGGATCAAGATCAAGGTCCTTACTGAAACGGCTGTGCTTGCCCAAATAGGAAGCAGCTTGAAATATACCGCTTACGGAGTACGCTCCCGCTCCTTCCCCATTGCGCCCATTACCTTATGCCATAACGCAGCAGGTTAAAACCGGCACAGAGTTGACAACTCCCCACTCCCGCTGCCCAGTGAAGCCCAACCACCCGCACCACCCACGCCCGCCCACGCCAGCCGTGGACGATGGGCTACCTCAACATAATTTCGGCGAACATGTCCGGTAAGAGAAGATGAGATTACGAGCAGTGGATAAAAATCAGAGGCAATAAAAGAACGGAGCTAGAAAAATGAATCTACGAGTAGGGAATAATCAAGAAGAGGAAAAAAAAATCAAACATCAATCAATGAAAAACGAAAACCACAACCCCGTGTGCGCACACGAAGAAAATATTTTCCGACCAAACAGGGCCATCCAAAAGTCAGCTCAATGGGGTTAAAAAGATCCAAACCCCAGACGGATCGCCGAGGACCAATGCGACGCATTTCAAAGCACTTCGGTATGTTACGTACGAGTACGGGATGGCTCTTTCGTGCGAGAGCTAGCTCCGGAGATGCCAGAACCCTAACCCCCATCCCGGCCGGCAACAATGCCTTGTTTTTTTCTATGACACCGATTTATGTGTACACGTGCATGTGCCAAGTGGTTATCACAAGCTGCGGAGGGCAACGCCGAAATGAGGGTGTGAGGATGCGAGCGTATCTTACTCCGTACAGGGAAAAACGACGTCACAAACCAGGGACCACAAGGCGACGCAGGGACAGGCTTTTCTTCCCAGCGGTGTGGCACGAAGGCGTTGGGCCACAATGGGGCCCCGTGATGGATTCTGCGATGCGCTACGATGCGCTACGATGCGCTACGAGACACTATCGTGCACTACGCTCCGACGTCGCTGAACTCGCCGGCCTCTTCCACGCAATATAGGGCTTGGACGGCACGGAGCAGGCCGACACGACCCAGGCCACCCCGGACAGCACTGTCTCCGTTGTGTAATACTTTTGATGCCAAAACTCCAGTAAGCAAAATAGACGGCGGCAAAAATTCAAGCAAAATACAAGAAATACAAGACCCCCTAGTCGCTGTCCTCCGCGTCCTTCTTCCCCGCCGCGGCCGCCCACGCCTGCGCCCGCGCCGTCACCGCCTGCCGGCTCTTGGCGTCCCCGTTGGCCTCTTCCCACGCCGCCCACCGCCGGAACCAGGCCTTGGCACGCCGCGCCTTGAGGCCGGGCACCCGCGCCCCGCGCTCAAACACGTCGCGCACCACGCTCCGGTCCGCCTTCGCGCCCGCCTTCTTCTTCGCCTCCTCGTACACCGCCACCTCCAGGTCCAGCAGCTGGTTCCACACGTCAAACTTCTTCGGCCCCGACGCCAGCACGCCTTCGAACACCGTGCGCCCGCGCTCCGGGTTGCCCACCGGCGACCGGAACTCGAGCGCCGCCAGCCGCGTCACCAGCATCGTCCGCGTCCCGCCCGCACTGCTGCCTCCCACGCTCGCAATTGTCTGCAGTGCCCGCGAAGTCAGCGCGCGCGCGCGCTCCGCGTCCTGCAGGCTGTGGTGCAAAAAGTGCGCGTAGTTCACCCAGACCTGCGGCGCCTGCGCGCCAAACTTCTTCGTCATCGTCTGGAACAGCCCGTCCGCCTTGTCCAGCCGCTGCGACTGGATGTAGATGCTGGCCGCCCGCCCATACACCTCCAGCGCGTCGTTGTACTGGCACGCCCGCCGGAACACCGCGTCCGCCGTCTCGTCCGTGCCGTACACCACCTCCAGGTTGAGGTATGCAATCCACACGTTCAGCCGCTCCGTCTCCTCGCGCACGCCGATCGTCTGGATCGCCCGCTCCGCCACTGCCCGTGCCTGTCCCAGCTCGCCCACTTGCAGCTGGAACGCCATGTACGCGATCCACAGCGCCGACGAGTCCGGCTGCCCCAACAGCAGACGCTCAAAGTCGCTCGCCGTCTGCGGCCCGTGCACGTCCAGCTCCGCCGTGCGGTCCACGTCCCCGCCTGCCGACGCACCCTTGCTCTTGCTCTTGCTCTTCTTGGAGGTGCCCGCAGCAGCCCCTGCCGTCGCCTCGCCCTCTGCCGCAGACCCATCGCCCCCAGCCTCGTCCAGCGCCGCGCCCGACCAGTCAAACCCACCACCCGAGAGGCCACCGCTGCTGCCGCCCGCACCGGTTTGGTCGACATCGTCCACGATATCCATGCCGTCGTTATCCTCGTCGTCATCCTCGTGGTTGTCCGTTCCGGTGATGAGTAAGGCACTTTCGTCTGCGTCACGCATCTCGTCGTCCGTGTCGCTATCGCTGCTGCCATCGTCGCTGTCGTCAGCCAACAGTGCCCCGCCAGCACCTTCGTCATCCGACTCGCTGTCGGCCTCCGAATCGCTGTCCTCGTCCACAAAGTAGGCCGGCTTCAGCCCCAGGCTCAGTCGGCTCTGTTCGCGATCGATGTTGAGGATCTTCGCCTTGACGCGGTCGCCCTCATGGTAGAGCGTCGTGGCGTCGTGCACCGGCTTGTCGGCCATCTCGCGCCGGTGGCAGAGACCGCTGACGTTGGCCGTGCCGTCGAGATCGATAAACGCACCAAACGTTTCCACCTTCCGCACGCGGCCCCGCACAATCTGCCCCGGTTCCAGGTCCGCCAGCGTGCGCCGCGGCACGTAGTCGTCCGCCACGGCCGACGCCTTGAGGCTCAGTTGCACCTGCCCCTGAGACTTGTCGACGGCCAGCACGCGGCCGCGCACCAGCTGGTCGACGCGGAAGTGCGCCGTCCACTCCCGCAGAAACGCGTCCGATAGGTCGGCAATGCGCACGCGCGCCACCACGTCGCCGCCCAGGTGCACAAACAGCCCAGCTCGCTCGGCCACGCTACGCACAAAGCCGCGCACCACCGTTCCCACGCGCACGTCGTCAATGCGCGTGATCTCGCGGTCCGCCACCGGCAGCCGTGCATTGAGCACGCGCGACGGCCGCGTCGACAGCCGCAGCCGCTTGCGTGCCGCGTCCACCGCCACCACCGACACGCGCACAATGTCGTTGCGGAAGTATGACGTTGTCACCGCCTGGTCGTAGTCATCCGCCAGGTCAACCAGATGCACGGGTGCTGCAACCGTCTTGTTGATCTGCACCACCACTTGCCGCTCGTCCACACGCGTCACCCGCGCTGGCAACACCATGTCCACCCCAATAGTGTCCCAGTCCAGCTCATCCACTGGCGCCGGCTCCAGCGCCCGTGCCGACAGGTCAATTCGCCCCTTTGTTGCGTCCACACGCAGCACCTTCACCGGCACCGCTGTGCCCACCGGAAAGCTGTGCGCCAGGTCCTTGACACGTGCCAGGTCGTGCGACGCCTCCATCCCGTAGAGCCGGCCGCGCAGATTTGGCGACAAGCTCACCCAGAGGCAGTTGGCCCCGCGGTTGTTGACAATACCCACCCACGAAGAGCCGACAGTGACCTGGTCAATAGTCAGCGGCTCTACCGGCGTCGGCTCCGCTGTCGCGTCTGTCCCAGCAGCCACCGTGCTCGGCTTCGCCGACAACTCAAACACCGCCCGGCTGCTGCGCTGCGTGATGGGCAGGTACACCCGCTTGCGTGCGTCGTGAATCCCCAGCACCCGTACAGGCAACACATCGTTTTCATGGAACCCGCCCAGCGGCGACTTGCCATCCGGCACGTCCTCCCACCGGTCGAAAACCTCCGTCGCATCGATGCGGCCCACGACATTGTCTGCAAGCTGCACGTTGAGCTGGGTGTCCTTGACAGCCGTGATGCGCGCTTTGGTGACAAGCCCCTCACGGATGTCCGCGCGTTTAACCAGCGCACTGTCCACCGGGTTCACAAGTGGCTCAGATGAGACGACCGCGGCAGCGGCTTCTGCCTCAGCCTTTGACTTCTGCTGCTTCTCTTTGTCCGCCTCCTTCCGCTCTGGCAGCAGAGACACAACAAGGCGGTCATTCTCGCTGGACACTATGCGAACGGAGAGACTCTGGAACCGGTGCAGACCCAGGTCGGGTGCAGTCTGCATATCGGCCGGGAGCAGTTGGCGCGGAAGCAGCGCAACGAGGTGGCCGGCGAACTGGACAAACGCCGCCGTCGGCGTGATGTTGCGCACGAAGCCGGGCAGCGTGGCTCCAACGCGAGCCTCACTCATCTGCGCGAGAAGCTTGCCTTCACGGGCAGCGGTAACAAGGCTCTCCTTCTGCGACAAAATAACGGCGTGCCGGCGTTCATGTTTCTCAAGCACGACAAGGTCCGGAAGGACCTGGCCGACATGGATGCGCCGCAGTGCCGACACGTTCTTGGCAGCAGACCTGTCCGAGAGGTGACCGACAGGCAGCGTGGCTCGCAGCTGAATGCTTCCTCCAGTTTTGGCGTCAGAGTCGGCGCCTGTGTTTGTCGTGATCTCGACATCGACACTGTCCTCGTTCTTCGTAACCACACGACCGGCCACGACGCTGCGGCCCGGCTCGAGGTCCTGAAATGCCTGTTGTTTGTCGGCGCTAAAAGCGGCTGGGTCCTTGCACGAGACAACCAGCTTGTTCTTATCCTCGTCAAAATGCAGGACACGTACGCGCACAACCTGGCCCACGCGGAAGTGTGCCCGGGGGTCCTGGATAGGCGCCTCGCTCATCTCACTAGTAGGCAAGAAGCCACGGAGGCTACCATAAAACTGGACATACGCACCAACAGCGACAACGTTGATGATGGTGCCCAGACAGGCAGTACCAACGGAGAGGTCCGCAAACGACTGCACAGGCGCCGTGTCCGAGTTGACCAGCGTCTTCTTCAGAGTCAGACGGATTTGGTGGCGATCCGGGTTTGTCGACAGCACGCGCGTCTTGACCTTCATGCCCTCACGAAACTTCTTCTCCGGGTGCTGCAACTTCACGTCGGCCAAGTGCATTTCAGGCACCAGCCCCGTAAGGCCATCGGCAAGTTCGACGATCAGACCAGCGACACCTGTCGCGTTGACCAGCATCTTCTTGACGGTGCCGGTGACAACGGACCCAACGGGCACGTCCTCGATGCGGAGGAATGGCTGGTCCAGAACTCGTTGTTCAAAGGACAAAAGGAAGACACCGTCCATGGCGTTGTAGCCAAGAACCCGGCCTTGATGCTCAGAGCCGACCTTGTAGGGGCCCGAAGACGGGTATAGCGCATCCACCTTGCCGTCCTTGACACGCGAGATGTGCACAAAGCCTGGCACGCCCGACACGCCAACGTCGACCCACAGGCCAACGTTAGTCTCAGTGCGGCGCACAACACAGCGGTCAACAATGGACGACAAAGGGAGACAGTCCAGGGGTGCCAACTGCCCCTCCGGTTTTCCTGCGGTCGCGCTTGTTGTCTGCGATGTAAGCGCCAGGATGTGCGGCAGTAAAGACACGCCGATTTTAGGCGTGTCGGAGGCGGGAAAAGTGCAGATGACACGGGCCTTGATCTTGGAGGCCACCTTGTATGTGTCATCCAAGTCGGCGTCGCTGCCGCCGGCACCGGCATGCACAGTGTCGGCAGTAGCGTCGAGATGGCCCAGGACCTTTCCCGCCAGACCATGGGCGTTGACATCAGAGAGCAGCACCTCGACAGCGGTTCCAGGAAGAAAGGTGCTGATAGTGACGGCGTCAGCGGATGCGGTAGCCTGGACGCTGCCAAGGTGCTTGCGCAGTGTGGTCAGCTGAGCCACCTTGGCGTGGGCGGGTTTGTTAAGCACAAGGCAGAGTATGACCGCACCGGGCTGCATGCGGGTCTCCGGGATGGACGGGTCCAGTTCTGTCTTTGGTAGGAAACCGCGCAGAGAAGAGCCGGACAAGCCTAGGTCCATGACGTATCCGCGGTCCTCCACGCTCGCCACGGCCGCCATTACGGTGCAGTTACGCACGACATCCTGCTCGGACAAGCCAGAGTTGGCATGCTCGGGCTGAATGGACAGCTCGATGCGGCGCCGAGTCCGCGAGTCAGGCCGGTCGTCCTCGGTAGACTGGATGGCAACACGCAGATATTCGCCAACGGAAAAGAGAGAGGGAAGATCGACAGGGCTGTTCTCACTGTCGTCCTCGTTGTCGTCCGCGCCGAGCCCATCTTCGCCCTTGCCTCCCGTCTCGTCGTCGGCCGCGGCCTCCGCCTCGATGCGCTGGTTGATCGCGGACGAGATGGCTGTGATGGGCAGGTGGCCCACAAGATTGTTGGGCAAGGACACAACGACCTCGAAAGGGCCAATTGCTGCAACTTGTCCGAGAACAAGAGATCCTTTGACAAGCCGCTGCAGTTGTTAAATCACCAAACCTCCTTGCTGCTCTGCCTTCTCCTCCCGGCCTGACTCACCTTGAAATTCAAACTCTCAATCTTCACGCTGTCCTCAGCTGCTGCTGCCTTCTTTGTCGCCTCGTCGTCATGCTTCCGTTTACTCTTGCGCTTCTTCTGCGCCTGCTCGCCCGCGTTGACAGCACCCCCCTTGGCCTGGTCGAACAAGGCGTCGTTCTTGGCCTGCACCTGAATCTGCTTGTATTCGAGCGGTGTCAGGACGCTGGCACCGCCGCGGGGGAATAGAGGCTCATCTTCCTTGAGCCTCGAAACCAATGGGATAGCCCTATCGTCCTTGTCGGTCTTTTTCTCCGTCTTCTCTGCCTTGCCGTTCTTTTCCGTCTTCTCTGACTTCTCGGCCTTGGCTCGCTTCGTTGGTCGCCCACCGTCACCGCTCCGTGCAGCCTTAGCAGACTTTGCACCGGTGCCAGCTCCGGCGCCAGTGGACGCCTCTTTTCTCTTCAACGAGCTCATTGCGTGGATGTCTGTGGTGAGGGCGTGTTGTATGTAGGCTCCTAGGAAGAGAAAAAAACTGGCTTTGAAAAATGGAGACAACAAAAAAAAATCCCCCGATAACTGCTATCGATAAAAAAGATAAGACCCACCCACGTGCAAGGCTCCACGGAACCGTCCTGCCTAACGGCAAACGATCGCTGATTTGCCCCTGTTAGCACTGACTGATAACGGCCCTACGCCCAGGCCCGTACCCAACAGCAACAAACCTCCTCAACATCGACAACGCAACGTCACTTTTCTTTCTTTCTTCTATCCTCTACTGCTTGTCTGATTTTTCCATCCAACCCAAATGACCTCCCGCAAACGTATGCGGACAACCCCAACCCAGGGCAGCTCGTCGCCGGCTTCGTCCGGGACCGCGCCAGAACCGACGGCTACGTCAGTCACGACAGTCACGCCACCTACACACGAAGCCCAGGCAACACCTATTGATGTCCCGAAAGCTGCAACGCCCCGTATATACAGAGGCGACGATGCCGTTGCAACCGGGTCGTTGACGACAGCGCACAGCCGGGCCAGCTCCGTGGCCCCCAGCCTTGCCGAGAGCGTGGGCAACGGCAGCCATCACGGTGTTGCTTCACCAGACTCTGTAAAGAAAACCAAGAGCTGGTATGGATCGTGGCGGGTTCCTAAGGCGGTCCCATCAACACAACTTGCCACAGAAAGCATCTTAGTCGGCACGGCCAAGCCCCCCGCTGTACCCGACTTCAGGCGGTTCGAGACACGCGACCTCCGCGCCGTGGCTGATGAGGCCTACGATGCAGCCATACGAAGAAAGTCTTCACTTCTAACCGCTGGCCTGGTGCAGTCAGAAGGGGTGCCGGACAAATCAGCTGCAGGCGACATTGGTCAAACACCGGCTCCAACAACACCATCGCAACTGACTCCGGCAGCCACTGAAGACACGACCCGCCCACCGAACCCCCCCGCAGACGGCAGAGCTACTATGCGTGGTGCGGGCTGGCTTTCCTGGCTTGGAAAGAATGGTCAACAGCCAGGTGTAGAGGGCGATGACGCTGTACCGGACAGCGCAGGCTCGTCTACACCCCAGGTGCCACAGAATGAGGAGGCAGGCAGCACTGCTTTCGATCAAACGGCAGTCGAGGTTCTGGACCACTCCGGCTCCTCGGCTGCAGCGGCGGCATCTGTAGGCTCACGGCCGACGTCGAGTAGCGGTATGTGGTCCTACCTCTGGCTCGGCACCGTGCGTGGTTCTTCGGCTGCCGCAGCTGCCGCGGCCGAACGCACCGCTGCTTCACAGGATGCCGACAACACCACCGACAAGGCAAATTCAAAGCAACCAGATGCACAGGATGTTGTCATGGAGGATGCACCAACAGCACCTGTTTCTGAGCCGGAGGCGACCCCATCGGCCCCTGCGACAGCGACGGCCTCTGCCGGGTCGACGTGGGCGTTTTGGTCGCGCGACGCGCATAGGACAACAGGGAAGTCGCCTAGGTCGACGGTCGAGGCAGGGGAGATTGCTGTGATCGGCGAGCGGTCCGAAGCGCACCCGAAACCGGCTGCGGGCATCAAGGTCCGCGACCAGTCAACAACATCCTCCAAGGCATCTTCGATGAAGGACGTGTCTTTCAAGGATTCGGGCAAGGACACAAAGGATAATAAGGACAACGGCACCAAGAATAAGCGCAACCGTCCTGTGTCCATGGAACTCGACGACAGCACGAGCCCTGTGCCCGCCCCAGCCTTGGGATTACCTCCATCGCCGGCGCCACAGACATCGCCTTCCAAAGGTGGTGAATATTCTACATCGGCCAAGGCAGCTGCCCCCGCACCACAACCGCCCAATCTGCTGCTGCCAACGTTCCGCAGCACCTACCGCTACAAGGAAAACCCGTCCATTTTGCGGCAGATTACACAACTGCTGCTCCGCCTACAGCCTCAACAGCAGGGGGCCTCGTCTTCAACAGCGGCAGCATGGTCCTCGTCTGGGAATCACCTTTTTTTGGCCAAAGAGCCGCGCAAGGTCCGCAAGGCGGTTGCCATTGGCGTACACGGGCTCTTTCCAGCAGCTTACCTACGGCCGATGATCGGGCAACCGACTGGCACTTCCATACGATTTGCCAACCACGGGGCAGAAGCGGTGCGACGGTGGGCAGAAAGCCATGGGTGCGCAGATTGCGAGATCGAGAAAATTGCACTCGAGGGCGAGGGTCGGGTGGCGGACCGTGTGGACAACTTGTGGAAGCTGCTGCTCAACTGGATTGACCACATACGGGCGGCGGACCTGGTGGTTCTGGCGTGCCATTCGCAGGGCGTACCGGTAGGGTTCATGTTGCTGGCGAAGCTAATCGACATGGGCGTGGTGACGACGGCGCGCATTGGAGTGTGTGCAATGGGTATGTTCCTGTTCATTGCTTCTCATTTCTTCTGTCTCTTCCTCGTTTCTGACCCTCCAACCAGCTGGCGTCTCGCTCGGCCCATTTCCCGATTACAAGTCTGGCCTCGGCATTCTGATGGGCTCAGCCACGGAGCTTTGGGATTTCGGGAACCCCGAGAGTGAGGTGTCCAAACGCTACGAGAAGGCGGTTCGGACAGCTTTGAACTATGGCGTGCGTGTTGCTTTTGTCGGCAGTCTAGACGATCAGGTTGTTCCACTAGAGGTGTGCTTTCTTTTCTCTCCCCCCCCCGGGGCCTGGCTCTTCTTGTTGCTAACTGTCTAGTCCGCCGTGTTCTCTCCTCTGCACCACCCATATGTGTACCGGGCCGTTTTCGTGGACGGGCGCATCCACGCTCCCGACTTGTCCGTATTCCCCGTGCTCCCTGCTGTGTTCTTCACTTTTCTTGTATATGTACTTCTTCTAACTCACCCAGCATTGCCCACCTCATTGGGATCGCCTGCAAACTACGAAACCTGGGCGTTTCCGATCATGGTTTGATCCGGGAGCTGTCAGTCCCGCTGGCCGGCAGTCTCTATTCTGGTGAGGGCCACTCCCGCCTATACGACGACCCTCAGGTTTACGAGTGAGCTCCCCCGTTGTTATTTCTTTCCGCACTTTTGCTGTGTCTGACCTTCTAGTCTTGCCGTTGCTCATACGCTCGAAACGGCCGATGTCGGACCAGCTGTCTGCGACATCAAGAAACACGACAGCTTGGCCAAGGGACTGGCCAACCCGAATCCATATCACCTGCCGTGGGTCATGCGTGGGCTGCTAGAAGAAGACTTTGTCAAGACGGAGCTGCACGACGAGACTGCGGAGCTGGTGCGGCAGTTTGACGATTGGAAGCCGACAACGAAGGCGCTCAAGGATGTCAAGTACCGGCTAGAGGCAGTTCGGTCCAAGTTGTAGCGAATGTTCTTCTGTTCTCTTTTTGTGCGTACTCATTTTGCGTTTCTACTCAAGCGGCATTCAGCGGAGGAATACACAGGTTAGATATCCAATATACGAAATCAAACAAACATCACGACCATGTCTGTGTCATGCGAATCTAGTGCATTCAAACATCGCATTGATAACCCCATTCCGTTTCCCAATTCATATACTTTTATATTCTATTTTGTGACCCAGGAGAAGAGTTGTGCCAAACATACCAAACCGGAGATATCACCGCCGTCCCAGCTGCCACCGGGCAATAACATCCTGGATCTCATCCCACTGCAGGGCTTTCGCCCCAGTGCCGACCACACCCGCCTCGTCGAGGACGACGGTAGGGGCGCCACTACCGGAGCCTGGGTTGACGACGAGGCCATGCAGCACGGTGCGGGCGACGCGGCGCAGGTCGTCGGGGGTGAGGGCATTGATGCGCCGCACCATCTCGTGTACGGGGATCTTGCGGCCATGGACCTGTACCTGGTAGCCCAGATCCTCGAGTTCGACCATGCGGCTCTCGAGGTTCATCAAGAGGCTCGACCGCAGCTGATTCTTGGCGCGGCTAACCTCAGCCGCGCCCAGCGCACCGTACGCACCCGCATCCAGCGTCAGCGCACGCAGTTCGCGGCACAGAACATCCAGCATGCGCGCTGTGTGGCCCGGGTAGCACGACGCCGCAATGCCGAACAGGCCGCTGTCAGTATACGCATGGTTAAAGGCCACACACGAGTCAACCCAGCCGTGCTGGTTCAGCACGTTGGTGTACAGCCGGCTGTACATGCCCTTGCCAGGCCCACCCGCCGAGAAGGAGCCGCCGCCGCCCAACAGCGTCTGCAGAGTCGCCAGCGCGTAGATGTCTTCCGAGTCGATCGGCACGCCCTCAAAGGCCAGCTGGATGTGCGCAAATTGCTGCTGGTTTGGATTCGGCGGCGGTGGGCGCGACGGCATGGATAGGAAGCCACCTGTGTAGCGTGCCGGCTCGTTGAGGTTGATGGCGGAGAGGGGGGAAGAGGGAGAGACAGGGGATGAAGAGAGGACAGAGGCGTTGTGCTGTGTTGCTGATGTGGAGATGTTTTTGAGAAAGGGGATTTTGGACAGAAGCTTAGACGGCTCGCCGGTGGTGGTGGCGGCAGAGGAGAATGAGGATGCGGTTGACGCAGTCGAGGCAGTCGAAGTAGTCGAGGCAGATGTGCCAGTCGACGCGGTCGACACCTCGTCATCTGAGGACAGTCCCGCATCCAGATCGCTCCGAGGCATGTCTCCAAAGAACTGGTCAGCCAGACGGACAGCGTCGGCATGCGGCACGCCGGCAAATGCAACGACAGTACGCTCGGGGCGGTAGAAGGCAGCACGGTAGGTGCGCAGGACGGTGGCGTCGATGGCACCGAGGCGGTCCTCGGGGCACAGCAGCGGGTTTCCAAGAGTGTTGTCCTTGAAGGCGGCCATGTGTAGCAGCTCAGGCAACAGAAGATATGGTTGGGTCATGATCTCTTTGATCTCGTAGGCGGCCGTGTCCACCTGCTGGGCAATCTCTTCGTCAGAGAGCAGCGGGTGGCGGATGGTCTCGGCCAAGATTTCAACGGCTGTTGGAATCGCAGCATTGAACGTTGCCGCTTGGTACATCATGGACTCGCGCGATGATGCGCACTGAATGTTGCCGCCGAGTTGCTCGACGGCTTCGAGCATGGCGTCGGCTGACCGGGACGTCGTCGACTTGAAAGCCAGCCGATCCAGTATGTGGCCGGCGCCGCGCAGGTAGTCGTTCTCAAACCGGGATCCGGCATGAACGTAGACGCCAACGCCCGAGAAGGCCCCTGGCAGGGCCTCGGAGGCGACGCGCAGGCCGTTGGGAAGGGTTGTGATCTGGTCGAGCTTCGTTGGGTCCTAGGAAGGGTATGGAGTTAGCCAGGAGAGGAGGCAGAAGACAGTTGGCAGCAGAAAAACAGAATGCATACTTCGGTCCTTGGTGGTGTGACCGAGGCAAAACTCCGGTGGGCCTGGTGGTATGAACAAGCGGATGTTGGGGAGGAGATGGAAGAGGTGCGATACAAGGAAGAGGCCTGGCGGCGGGCGAGGCCGGCAAATCCCGCGAGGCGCGGAGCGGAAGATCGCAGCATGGTGGTGGTGTGGTTAGACTGGCAGGTTGGTGGCAGAAGGAAAGGACGCAGAGCTGCTGTCCACCATGTCGTGCGGTGGTGCGGCGGCAGTCGTCGGCGTCGGACGGAGTAAAATTCTGAAGAGCGAAGGGCGAGTTCACGATAGGCGATAAGAAACTTATGTCAGCGGGCCAAAATGGCATCACCTGAGGCGGGCCGCGTGACCGGGTGGGTCTGCAAATTCTGGACTGGTGCAAGGCTGTCTGTATTTCCGCATGCACGGGCCACCGCCAAGCCAGCCCCTTCAACTGCTCCGTCTGGAATTCCCCGACTTCTCTCTATCCCCTCCTCTGTCGCCCCCCTCCTCCCCCCTTGCTCTGTTTTTGTCGTCTTTGCATTCATCTCGCTCTCCCTCATTGCCCCTCTCGTCCCATGTTCACACAATCCGTTGTCGCGCCTGTCCCCGCGCCCGTCCCGGACACCCTCTCGGCTTCGCCGGCCTCCCCTCCCTCGCGCACCAGTCGTCTGCGCGGCCTCAGCTACCTACGCAATTACACCCATAACCACATCCTAAGCCGCGATAACGGCCTCAGCACCAGCCCAAACAACAGCACCTTGCCGGGACTGTCCCAGCCCGACGCATCCGCCCGTGAGGACGCTACGTGGTCTGTCCGCCCGTCCCGGCCCGTCCCATCCGTGCCATCGGCGACTTCGGCATTGACGTCTGCGTTGCTCTCTACCCTATCCACCGACTCCCCCTCTACCGACACACCCCCTGGCCCGCACGCCAATACCGGGCCTGCTACGTCGTCCTCTCAAGCCTCCTCGAACGGCCCGGCTGCTCTAGTCACCCCGGCCGTCCCGACTGGCCCAGCCGTCTCAGACGTCCCGGTCGATTCTTCATCCTCTCCTACCTCTGCCCCTCTCTCTGGCTCTGCTTCAGACGCCCCCATGACCCGCTCCCGCTCCGTAACCGAACCCGGCGAGGCTGCCAACGCCTCGGCCGCCCCGGCTCCCGCCCCCATGGACTCGCTACCGTCCATCCGCTTCTCAACCTTTCACGATCCGCGAGCGGCACGCCAGTCGCTCAAGTTCACGCCCATGTCGCGCACGCTACCGTCTGGTAATGAGGTGATCCGCGTGGGCCGCTATTCGGAGCGTGACAGCCAGCCCAGTCCGAACCCGAGCACGCCGTCGGCAGCACACGTGGGCTTCAAGTCCAAGGTGGTCAGTCGGCGACACTGCGAGTTCTGGTTCGAGAATAACCGCTGGTATATCAAGGATGTCAAGAGCTCTAGCGGCACGTTTTTGAACCACATCCGTCTGAGCCAGCCGGGCACCGAAAGCAAGCCATTCCCGGTCAACGACGGCGATATTGTGCAGCTGGGCATCGACTTCAAAGGCGGCGAGGAGATGATCTTCCGCTGCGTTAAGATGCGCGTTGAGCTAAACCGCGGCTGGCAGAACAAGCTAAATGCATTCAAGTGTGTTTCCTTCGGGTTTTGTATCATACAATCGGTTGCCATTCTCTAACATTCTAGTCTCAACACACACAAGCGCCTCCGCAACATGACCAAGCCCGCCGGAGACAGTTCCACCCAGTCCACCCAGGACTGCTCAATATGTCTCAACTCGATTGCTGTAAGTGCCCTTCGGCTTCTTCCCTGTCTGGCTGTCTTGTGTACCTAACGTCCCCCCAGCCCTGCCAGAGCCTCTTTGTGGCCCCGTGTTCTCACACCTGGCACTATAAGTGCATCCGGGCGTTACTGGAGTCACCGCAGTATCCCAGCTTCATCTGTCCAAATTGCCGTGCGGCTGTGGATCTTGAGGCCGATGTCGAGGAGCCGCCTGAAGAGTGGGAGAACATTGACGACATGGACGATGCCCTTGAGGCTGCCACAGGCAGCGCTGCTGGCCACCCGGACGAAACCATACCGAACGACCTGGCGATTGCGACATCGGTGCCAGAACCATCGGGAGCGTCGGGTAGCCGCTCAGCGGCTCCCTTGCCAGAAGCAGCAGCCGCTACAGCCTCCCCGCTCCCTCCTGCCGCCGCGCCCGACCTGGCCGACTTGACTATGCGCCTCAACTTGGAAGAGGGGCCGGTCGGGGACATGCACGTCGCGGAAACATTGCACGCCACGTCGGGCCCCATGCCGATTCCGGCCCCTAACACGGCTGCGGCGCCGACCACGCGGCCGGCACGCACGCCATCGCCCAGCGACCACCCCGCAGCGCCAACGACCTCGCATGAGGGCCCTATCACACCGCGCAACGATGCTGGCCCTTGGGTCTTTGACGGCAGCGGCATCCAGGGCGGCAGCAGCGGGCCAGGTACCGTGGAAGACAGCCCACACGCTGGGGAGATGCGAAATCTGGCCACAGCGGCCGCGGAGATGGCCGGAGCGGTCCGGGGAGACGAGGCAATGGGGCATGCTTAGCGGGCACGGGTGGCAGGGAAGTTTTGGTGGCAGCACATTTCGGACTGATGGGGGTTTTTGCTTCTGTTTGGTCTGTCGTTTTTGTATACGTTCACATATGTCTTTCTCTTTTTCCTTCTGATCCGTGTTTTCTATAAATGCATTTTCTACCTCAGGCCTCTTGCGTGCAAACATACAGGGCCCATGGCACAACTGCATACAAGCAGTATTGGTGATGTGATCTTTGTTATCCTGACGCCGTGCGATCTTGTTTTCTCTTCCAGACCGGCTCCAGGGTGCGGAGAGCAGTCTGTTCGACGTCACGTCGATTTGACCTGCATCGCTTCTTGTGTCGTGCCAACTGTCTTCATCCTGCCGCCAGCTGCGTCTGTAGGAAGCCGCAGAAGCTCTGAAACAGCGCCTCGCTATGGCCCTCGGCCCAGCGGCATGTCACTGTCGACCCGCCCACCCCAGCGCGCACCGTCACGACGAAGCCCAGTGCCGTGGAGGTTGCATCCGCTGCTTGTTGTTCTGTTGCAGCCTCCCCTCGTTGCACTCGCCGCCGCCAGGCACGCCCCCAAACGTTCGCCGCGGCCCGGCCGACGCCGTGCAGCCGCCGAGCGTCCCAAACCCACGATGTCAACGCCAGGCCCTGCAGTAGTGTGTCGAGGCGGCCAGACACGTCAGCGACGGTGCGACCTGGCCCGCCCTTGTACTCGCTATCGTTGCTGTTGCGTACCATCGTCTTCGCCGTCGCAACTCGCCACACCACAGCCTCGGCGCTAGGCGGCAGGAGCTGACGGATAGAAGCGAGGCTGGACACGGCGTGGCCAACGCCTCCGCTACGGGCAACGTCCGCTGCCGGTCGTCGCGCGCCGTAACTCCATGCGACGGCCCAGCGTCGAGTCGTTGTCTTGGCGCCGTTTTTACCGCTGCCCCCCCCTCCTGGAGCAAACACCGCCACTGCGTAGTTGTCCACTCCGCGCGCACGCAGCGCACCCACAACGGCCGTAAGGCTCGATCGTTTGCCGAGCATGGCCGAGAACCAGCAGACACGCGGGAGTGTTGGCACGGCTCGGGCTGCTGCTGCTGCGGACTCGTCTAGGAGGCGCAGAACAAACGCGACCTCGCCGCCGCCACCGTCGGCGCTTGTCTCGTCCGTATGGGGTTCACTGCCCTCGTACACCATCTCCACAGACGCACCCGTGCAGGCGGCACGCGGAGGTGCCTCCTTATAGAGGGCACCGGCAGCCACGTCGTCTGCCGAGGCGTAGAACGGAGGGTTCGTCATAACAAACGAAGGGACCTCGCTGTCCATGGTGGTAATCCGGTCCAAGAACGCAGCCGGCAGCAGCGTATCATTAGGCTGGCGGGCGACGATACGCACGCGCGAGGCCAGGTCGTTGCGCTCGACGTTGGCACGGGCTGCTGCGAGGCTATCTGCATCGATATCGGTTGCGATGAATTGCCAGCCACGGCGCTGTGCACAGCCCAACAGCGGATAGATGCAGCTGGCACCGGTGCCGATATCGAGGCCGACAGCACAGCGCGCAACATCTGTCTCGCCGCCATTGCCTACCGAGGAGTCCAATAACTCCTTGATCCACAACACGTAGCTGTGCCGGTTTGGCACCGGCGGGCACAACCGGTCCGGTGGAAGCTGAATGCGCAGGCCAAAGTCCCGCTCCAGCAGCGTCTTCGTCAGCTGCCGGAGGGCTGCCGGGTCGCGAAAGTCCAGATAGCCGTCTCGGAGCCTGAAGGGTGTATTAGCTCGTGTTCCAGGCTATTTCTATATCACACAGCCAATGCGGCCGAACTGTAGACACCTACACAGCTGCCAGCTCCGAATCATCTCGCGCCAGCGCCTGGAAGTCTAGACGGTCCCGATAGAGGCTGCGGAAATAGACATCGTCGTCCACGTGCGTCCGCGACAGCGGAAGCTCGTTTGGTCGCGCCGCCACAGCCGCCGCAGCTATAGCAAGCTTTCCGTTATCGCTATCCATGACATGTTTCTGTGGTGACCTCCAAAAAGGCTGCAGGACCTGGGACTGAACAAAGGCTGCTGATTATTCATCTATGCGTGTATCAAGGTATGCATGTATCCGCCTTCTGGGTTTCGTCGAAAGTGAAGCTATTCAGAACACGCCTCTATCCCTACGTTGCGTACCGTACATATTTGCAGTTAGTGAATGACCGGGCTGTACTCACGTCATGCCATTCAAACATTGTAGACAAGGGTAGCGTGCGAGTCGAGACTCAAGAGTCGTCCCGCAGCAGATCCGCCCGCCCCTGCTCCTGCAGTACTGCCCGAACAGCCGCGAGCACCGTATGGTGTGCTGCTGCCGGCGCTGCCACAAAGCCGTAGTTTCCTCGTAGCTGCCGCCCTGCCAGCGGATCTATTGCCCGACCGTCCACGTCTGTGATCAGACCGCCCGCCTCCTCGTACAACAGCATGGCCCCGGCATGGTCCCACACTTTGGCGTACCGCCCGCGCCGCTTGTACACCCAGAATGTCGTGTTGCCCCCAAAGTGCCCCCCCGCCGCCACTCCCCGCGCCAGCACCGCCCACCGCGGAACCCATCCCAGCAGGTCGCTGCCCGGGTACACCATGTCGAGGCGCGCCGCCACTGCGCGGTGCACATCCTCGAGCGCTGAGTCCTGGAGGGTGTGTGAGGTCACCAGGCGAGGTCTGCACGCGGTACTGTAGGCTGCCTGTTTGGCAGGTGCATCTGTCATCGCTGCCGCTGTTTCCAGCAGTCGCCGCGGTGCCGCCGTGCTCGCCGACTGTGACCCGTGTCCCTTAAAGAGTGGCCGAACAAAGGCGCCGTGGCCGCGCACAGCAAAGAGCAGGCTGCCGCGGCCGGTCAGGTCCACCGACACGTTGTTCACTGTTGCGTCTCCCGCTTCGCCGTCATCTGGGGACAACAGCGGGCACGCTACCACAGCCACTGTCTGGCGGCCGTCGACCAGCAGGCCCACGTTGACAGCGTACATCTCGCGGCGCAGAAACGTCTTGGTGCCATCAATAGGGTCGAACACCCAGACGCGGCCAGTGCTCGGCGCCGCCAGGCAGCGGTCGATTGTGTCGCACATGACCTCAGTAGAGTCTAGGCCGAGGCCGGGGGCACCGCTGCCGACCCCGCCTCCTTCGCCATCAGCGTCCGCAAGGTCGGCCCCGACGCGCTCGGCCGCCCCGCGTGCCAGTCCGTACACCCGGGCACACAGTGCTGGATTCGCCCGTAACGCGCCGGCATCCTCTTCGCCGACAAATTTGTCGTTTGGAAATGCCGCATGCAGCGCCGCCGTCAGCAGCGCCTGTATGGCAAAGTCGCCGACAGTGACAGGACCACCGAGACCGTCGTCGTCTGTGCCTTTCTCCAATGCTCCTTTATCCGGGTCCGGTAGCACCGCCAAGCTGAGGCGTGCGGCCTCTTCGACGGCACGGATGGCGACGGCCAACTCGCGACGGTAGGGAGAGTCCATCCTAGTTGCGATTCTAGTGGCTGCTGCCGTGGCTGTCGCAAGGTGGCGTACTGGTTTTCTAGCTGTCCAAGTGGCTCCGCACGTCAGACAAGAAATGCCGCCAAAGCTCCGGCGCAGTGGGACACAGCGTTCTAAAGTCCGCACGGCAAAAATGAAGAAAAGGAATCGCAATTCAAAAATCGTATTCGTAACAGACCCCTAGGCCCATCTACCTTGCGAGCTGCTGCACACTGCTTCGACTGCGCGCCCGCTCGTCCGCTTCCCGCCGCAGCTGGTCGCTGCAGCTCCATTCCTGCGAATACTGGGGCGGGAAGCCGTACTGATGGCCCAACATATCCTGGAAAAAGAAGGGAGAGGCCGGCAGATCGGGCCGTCCTAGGTCCGGAAACAGCTCGCGGATGGACGGCAACCGAGGGCGCGGTGGGGATGAAGGATGCTGTTGCAGCTGCTGCGGCTGCAAGGCACTCAGCTCAGCCAATTCCCCCGGCAATCGCTTGACGGGTTGATCCATGCCCGTCCACCTCGGCTTCTGTCCACTGCTTGTCGCCCCCGTCAGTGTCTGGGACAGCGACTGCCGCTCAAGCGGACCTAACGGGGTCCGACTGCCCTTTCTCGCCTGCCGCTTTGCCCCGACCATGTGCATCGCTTGTGCTCCCGACGTTCCTACCAACGCCTGGACGGTCAGCCCTCCCCCTTCAAAGATCTTCTTCGGCCGTCTCTGCCGGGTTTGGGTTTTGACCGCAGACACGATGGAGTAGCTGCCAGGAAGGTGTTGAAGACTGGAGGGCGCAACCGGTAACGCCAATCGTCCCGCCATCGCTGCCGATGGTGTGGAGAGATGCGCGATGAGCGCCTCCTTGTTTTTCGGTGCCATATTCTCGTCGTTGCCCTGCATTGCGTTCGCTCGCCGTGCCATGCCGGTCTCTAGTCCGGTTGGCCCCGATCCATTTAACGGCTCCTGGGGCTGTCGCTTGCTGCAATGGATCGTCGTCCCGGCCTCTTGTATCATCGCCACCTGGGACAGCCTCTTCGCGATCTTCTCCTTCTCTCGTCTTTCTCGCTTTGCTTCTTTCCTTTCACGCTTTTCCTTTTCTTTCATTGCCTTCCGTTCTTTCGCTTCCTTCTCCTTTCTTTCCTTCTTTTCCTTCTTTTCCTGCTCGCGCCTTTCCTTCTTCAGCACCAGCTTCTCTTCTCTCTCTTTTTCTCGCAGCTCCTTTTCCACAACGCTTTTTCTCTTCCTCTTAGGTTCCTCAACAACCGATCCAGGCGGCAACCATAGTACCGACTTCTTCTCTTGAAGGTCCTGCACCCACGCGTCGCAATCCCACTGCACCCAGTAGTCAATGATCTCTGACCACACACTCTCCGGTGGCTTCGTGAGATTGACAAAGACCACTTTACCACCACGGCTATGCACTGCTTTGGAAAACTCACGAACCAGCACCTTCAAACCATGTACCTTTAGGCTCGTGCCCAAGATAAGTAGCATGTCTGGTGCCAGGGAAATATCGTGCTGCACGATCGGCGAAATCAGGTGCGCATTGGGATGCTCTTCGCCGTACAGAACAATGTCGGGCCGGAGCTTGCCCACAGCCAGCGCTCGCTTTCCGCGGCCCTCGCGTGCAGCTGTGGCGCCTTCACATTGTGGGCAGCTCGGCTGCCGACCTGACAGCGTTTCGTGCTCGCGCCCGCCCTCGTCCCAGGGGGTTGTCTGGCCGCAGCGGAAGCAGCGCAGTAAGCGGAGAGAACCATGTAGAAATACGCACTCAACACCACGGATCTTTGGGTCATGGATTTCTGGGGACGGTTCAGAGCGGGAAACCTCCTGTGAATCGTGCAGATCATCGGTTTTCTGGCTGTCTTGCAGCTGCGGGTTTTGAGACGCCTGTGAAACTTGCAAGTCCTGCGTACACTGTGCATTCTCGTCCATTTGTGAACGCGCGTCGGGCTGACTTTGCATGGATGCATCGCGCATAAGATTTGAGCCGCTGGCCAAGGAGGCACGGGGCGTAGCACGCGTCGAAAAGCGGCCTTTCCGCCCGGGGCCAAGCATCAGGCTGGTCGACAGGCCGACCTTTTCCTCGATCTCGTCTATGTTTTGTGTGTAGCAACGGACGAGCTTGCCAGTATCGCGGAGGAGAGAAATGAACCGGTGACTGCGTGTTGGCACGACATCGCGGGTTTTCTGGCGTAGCGTCGTGGCAAAGGTGTAAAACACAGACGTCTTGACTGGGTCGGCCCATATTGAGGCATCGAACAGCTCGCGCCCTTTCATTACGGGCAGTCCACCAGCGCGGCTACTGCTGCCGCTGCTTGATACAGACGATTGGCTCGAGAGCATGGGCCGTATTGAAGAACGGGAAATATCGTTGTCGTCCGCTTCCGATTCAGAGTCAGGAAGCTCTGATTCGGATAACGCACAAGAGTCTTGCGTCGAGTTGCTGGAACGGCTCGACGCAGCCGGGCCGTCCGATCGAAAGGTTTCTTCCGGGTCAAAGAGAAAAGGCGGCGGTGATGATAGCGGAGAGGAGCTGGGCGGGAAACTTGATAAGTCCCTCCGAATGCGGGGAGGTGGATCCGACAAGCCGACTTCAGCTTCTCGCAATGGCCTCGCCATTTGGGATGGTGTCCGTAGTCGTGGGCAAGGAAGCTCCACGACGATGGAATGACGGATGGGCCCCTCGGTGCGGACAGACTCCGTTGGGTCTCCTTGATCAGAGGGAGCAGGTGGAGGGGTTGTGTCGTAACTGGTATCAATCTCGTCGAATGCGTTGATCATGTCGCGCTCTGGGCTTGTTTTGCGTCGTTTGAGCGGCGGCTGTTCGTCGGCATTGGGTCCGTTTCCCTGGCCATCCTCGCTATACTCGCCGTCGCCGCCCGGGCGGGATGCCGCAGCCTCGAACTGGGCCTGGATTAGCGAGTATAGCCCGTTTTTGGAACGGAAATCCTGTAAAAGCGATGGTGTGAGCGAGAAGAACAAGATCGGGGAAAGAAGCAGCTGGCGAAGATGCAGGCGTACAGGAATTCCAGAGTTTGTGCTGATGCCAGCGCCAGTCACGACGAGGACCTTCTTCGCCTTCCAGAGCGCGTCAGCGATGGCTTGGAGCAGGTCGGCGGACTCGGGCTGCACATGACTCGTCGGCATAATGGCTGGGGAGGGTTGCGTATATATGGTCACGTCTCGTCCTTGTTGGTCTGGACGATGGTGCCGTTCTCTGTTGGTGGCCAGGGCGTTGACTGTTGTGAGTACCGCTGCTCAAGACTAAACACCGTAAAGACGGTTCAAGATTAACGGTTGTCGAAATGCCCCGTCTTGTTCACAACCGGCCCGCGAGCGGACGTCCGGGCGGGGCGCGTCGTAGGCCTGTCGGGCCGTAGATTCGACAGACTTTTGAATCACAGAGTAGAGTGAATGGCCGTAAGATACACCGTCGTGCACCCGGGCCGTGGGGGCAATCAAACGACGCGTTTGGGCGAGACCAACTGTCCGGGTCGCTTCGACGCTGGTGCTTCGACGCGCTCGCCGGGGGGTGTTCGGGGAGAGTGCTTGTTTTTTTCCCGAAAGAGGGCAGAGCGGAGAGAGGCGAGCAGCTGGGGAGTGGGGGTAGGGAGGAGAGAGGAGAGGAGAGGATCAGTCGGCCGTAAGATACTCGTAAACGTCGGAGTCCATCCCGACACGCCGGAGCAAGCACATGAGAACCAAACGCGTAATAAGTGGGTTCGCCCGTAGGCCAATTAGAGGGGTCCTCCTGTGGCACTTTGAACTTTACAGGTCCACTAGGAATATGGCCAATTAGGTATTGCAGATCGCTGAGGAAGTCAACAAACCCTCTTCGCTCTTCGTTACTTGTTGATTTATTCCCTCGTCTTTGAAAGCTTTTTTTTCATCATACCCCCCTGGCTCCAAAAAGTGTTCGTAATTAATTGTCATATTTACTATAGACTATATCGAAAATTATGTACGAGTAATATAGTATATTCACTCCGCACGAGTATAAATATATGTATGCTGTAATATACATTACATTCACACATATACATACGGATATATATTACACTCTAATCACAGATTGATTAAACCGAGAGTTCTCTATTCAGCTGGTCTTATTTCTTTCTCTTATTCAACCTGTCCTTATCTTGGCTGTTCTAGCCCACATCTCCTTTATCCTACGCTAGGTATTGTAGTTCAGTATTTTTTTTTCGTTTTTATATCCCGGACATGACATTTCTCTCGCCTTTTTTCTCCCCCCCCCCTCAGATCGTCCTCACGACTTAGCCGTTGACCGCGTGCCAATGCTTGCGAGTGCCTTGAGTTGCTCTGCACCCAGTGGGCACACCGGCAATGGACGTGGCGGAGTCGTCACCTTATTGGCCGATACTGCCAAACCGGCTGCATCTGGTGCTGGCAAGAAGCCGGTCGCGACAAGGTAGCTAACGTACGCTCCGGCCGCCTCGATGCTGACGCCGGCGTCGCCGCCAAGGTAGTTTCCGTTATCAACACCGCCAGTGACATCTTTTGCCTGTCGGAGCAGCGCCACCGCGTTCGTGTCGTCGAGCTCTGGTGCGATGGAGTCACCCGGCAGGTTTCCCACGACAAAATGGAACAGCGGCATCAGTGCAAGCTCCTTGCCGTCGGGTCCACTACCCTCGGCCGACGCGTCGACATCGGCAACGTAGGCCCGCAGCGCCGAACACCAATCCCGGTACGGCATGCGCGGCACCGCATAGCCGTAAACTTCAAGTGCGCCCAGCCAATCGTTCATCGACAACCGTGGGTGGCTGGTGACATGCACCACGGCAACGCCGCTGTTGTTGTCGGCTGCAGAGGTCTGCGGATGGTGGAACGCCGCTGCTGCGACTAGCCGACTGACATGCGTCACTGGCACTTGGTTGACGGTGTTGGTTATGTCTGGCCGCGCACCCACCTGCAGACAGCCTTTCCAGAGACGGATCAAGAAGTCGTCCGTAATCGATATACCCGACACCGGGTGACCCGTAATATACCCCGGCCGCACAATCACCCCTGTCAGCCCACGCCGCCCGGCCTCGCGCACCAGATACTCGCTGGCCCACTTGGTCTGGCCATATCCCGTACCCAGGCCCTTGCGACTGCCCTTAAGATCGTCTGTCTCAAGCACACCGTGGCCACCACCCTCCACACTTGCCTGCGACAACTGCACGTAGTGTTCCGTGTCCAGCGTAGATGTCGAGCTGACAAACACGAGCCGCTTCCCCGCGCCAATCTCAGCACACAGTCGCAGGCACTCGAGCGTGCTGCCCACGTTGGCTGCGCGCATGCTCGAGTACGGAAGCATCCAGTTCACCATGGCGCCGTTGTGCACGATAACCTGTGCCTCGCGTGCAACCTGCTTCCATGCATCTGCATCCAGTCCCAACTTCGGCTGTGCAATATCACCGGGTATCGTCTGCACGCGCGTAGCCCAGTCGTCTTTCCACAAGCCGTACGCCTGTGCAATTGCGCGCACGCGTGCCAGTCCAGCGGCTGCATCACGCGCCCGCACCAACGCCAGCACGCGATTCCTTGGACTCTGTGCCAGCACTGCTGCCAGCACGTACACGCCGAGGAAGCCAGTGGCGCCAGTTAAGAATATGGTCACGCCGTCGCTGCCATTGCTAGCGGGAGATGAAAAGGCGGCTGGAAGAAGGGCCGCAGCATCTCGAGCATCCGCAGCATACGAGTCATCATGTTGCTCAGCGCTGTCGCCGCCAGTAGCTGCCGATCCGGCGCCAGCAAAATCGAGCCGCAGGCCGGTAGGATCCTGGGCACGATCGATCTCAGCGGCGAAACCACCCAGCGTCTGCGAGGAAAAGATGGCACTCATAGGCACGTCAATGTCGCGCCACTCCTTGCGCACGAGAAACAGCATTCGCTGGGCCAAAATAGAGTGGCCACCCTCCTCGAAAAAATTTGACTCGGGCACAAACATGCGTGCACTGTGGTTCGGTAGAACCTGGGCCCACACGGCCGCCAGCCGCTTCTGCGTCTCGGTCATGGACGCCAGCGCCGATGAAGCCCGCGATGCACGCCGGTTCAGAAACGCCAGGTCGGTCTCGCTGGGGAACGGCAGCGCGGGCTTATCAATCTTTCCGTTGGGGTTTAGGGGCATCCGCGTTAATGGAATAAACATGGTGGGCACCGCGTAGTACGGCACCTTGGTCTTCAAAAACGCTTTGCAGTCCTCCGACAGCAGCTTATAGCGCTTGAGCATGGCAGCCATAGACTCATCAGACGAGGAGCCGGCGGCTACCAGGGCCAGATCGCGGGACGCAGCGACGGCATCGCTGCCGCCCTCGCGCTGGGCATCGGCCAGATGCTGCAACCAACGCTTCGTCTCGGGAACAATGTAGCTGACTAGGGTGGGCTCCTCGTCCTGGTTGCGGCGCACGAGCGTCACGTTCTCGCGCACAAATGGGTGCCGTGACAAGTGCGTGTCGATCTCGCCGAGTTCAATGCGGAAGCCCCTGATCTTGACTTGGTTGTCTACACGGCCCGTACACTCAACGGTGCCGTCGGGACGGAAGCGGCCTAGGTCGCCAGTGCGATAGATACGGTCGCGTGGGCCCTGGTAGAGTGTGCGCCACGGTTGCGGATCTGCGGCAGCCTCTGCCTCGTACTGGCGGTCCCACACGGCGCCATCAATGAACCAGTTGGACAAAAACTTTTGTGCGTTGAGGGCGCGCGAGGTTTCGTCGTCACCCAGATAGCCCTCGGCCAGACCGCCAGCACGCAGAAACAACTCCCCTTGCTCGCCAATGCCGCACAAGCGACTGCGATCGTCGCGGTCGACAACAAGCAATTGGACGTTCACCATACCCTGGCCGACGGGAATGATGTCGGGAAGGCTGTCAAGGGCGGCTGGGTCACTAGAGCGGCTTGGAATCTCAAAATACGAGACGGCACGCTGGGTCTCGGTGGTTCCGTACATGTTGACGATAAAGGCGTTGGGCGCTAGGTCTTGTAGACGGCGAGTGTCCTTCTTGGTCAGCAAGTCGCCGACGAAGAAGGCGTGGTGCAGGGACGGGAACGCGGTAGAGGCACCGCCGACAAGGATCTGGCCCATAGCAGGGGTCAGGTGGGTGACGGTGACTCGGTTCGCATGCATCCACTCAGCCAGCAGCTCGTGAGCAATGCTGTCGCGCGGTGGCACGACGATCTGGGCGCCCAGGAATAACGGCGTGAAAATATCACGCTGGATGGGGTCGTGAGCAATCCCTGAGAGCATAGTGAAGCGGTCAGCCTCAGAGAGGCCAAATCGTTTGGCCATCCAAGGAAAGTAGTGCGTCAGCGAGAAATGGCGACCGCACACCCCCTTGGGCTTGCCCTCAGAGCCGCTGGTGAAGCTCAGTGTGGGCGTAGAGTCCGGTCCAACCAGGACGTCTGGGAAGACAGAACGCCGAGAAGCATAAGGCTGCAAGCAGTCCTCACTCGCGTTGGCACCTGCCCCCTTACCGCCGAACAACGTGCCGGTGTGGTCTAGGCGCAACGCGGGTACCTCGGCCTTGATGCTCAAGTTGCTGCGGATATAGGTGGCGACTGAATCTGCCATGGCACCGGCCTCCTCAGTGGCGCGCTGGATTTGCACAAGGAAGCGCGGGGCGGCGACCTCAAGCAACACATTCTGACGGTCGGGGGGGTACTGCGGGTCGAGGACACTGACGGTGGCACCAGCCTTGAGGGCGCCCATGTAGGCCACAACCAAGTCGACACCACGATGGGCATAAATCATGACAACATCGCCGAGCTCACAGCCGTGCGCCACAAAGAAATGGGCCAGCTGGTTGGAACTCTCGTTGATCTGCTGGTAGGAAAAGACGCGCTCGGGTGTGCGTGGACCCTTGGTCTCGACGACGCAGGGCCGTGCCGGGTGGCGTAAAGCATTTGCATTGAAAATTTCATGGATGGCTATGAGGCTCAGCAGGTGTATCGGGACCTCAGGTTTCCAGGAAAACAGCTGTGAATGGCCAGCCAGCACGCCCGTTCTCACCTCCACGATAGTCGTTCCAGTGCAGGTCCGCGGTCGGGTCCGGCAGGACAACAGCAGCTTCGATGGCTGCCATTGACACGGGGTTTTCCTGCTGTATGATGGGCGCAGTATTCCTGGGTGTTTCTGGCATAAAATCCTAGCCAGTTGAGTTCGGTGTGTTGCACATTGAGCGTCGTGTGAGTCAATAGTGGTTGCTCAGGGAAAATTTTATGTGACGCGCGCCCGCTTTATCACATAGCGCGCGCATGTCTGTGTGCACACCCCCCGCAATCGGCGCGCTCAGCGAGGGGCATATTATTTTCACAGCAGCAAAAGCACATTTCTGCCGGTATTCACCGCCTTTCTATATCCAAATCGAGGGTCCGGCAGCGGCAGACCGAAGACAACCGAGAAGTAGCGCATGAGAAGTCCTTCTCAATCCTAAAGCAATCCTACGTCTAGTACGGTATTCATGTATATCTCGAAGAGGTATAGTTAGTCAAAAGCGAGCTTGAAGAGGAGAGTAATAATAATATATGAAAAGGTGCTCGTTTGTTAGACGCGGCTAAACTATGTAAGCAAAAAATGGAAATAAGGCTGAAGGAGCACGTGTTATTTTAGATGTTCTCCACAAAGCCTCCTACTTACTTTAACGCGACGCACCGCTGGTTGCGACGACCGGCTAGTCCTCGTCACCCAAGGAACCTTCTTAAACTCGCCACAAGAACCGCGTCCGTCGTAGCGGTACGGGGCCGTGTCATCTACGCTGCCCTCAGCTATGGATGCAGATGATCGAGGTTTGCATACCGATTTCGAGTTGTTTGGCCACGCTGAAGATATTAAGCGGTCGCTGACGCGATTAGAATCTAATGGCTTTTCGGAAATCGACCAGGATGAGGTCATGGAGGATGTTGATGAGCCCGAGCCAGACCCTGAGCCAGAACCTGAGCCCGAAGAAGAGGAAGATGAACAATACGACGACGACGACGCCGACGCCCATGTCGATGTCGACCCCGAATCTGGAAATGTCTCCTCTTCGGCACGTGCCCTCTCCACGAACTTGACTACGGACGCAGATGTGGGAGCGGGAGCGGCACGAGGCGTAAACTTTCCGGGGGACGAGGGCTCGGCACAGAGTGGGCACGATGCCGCTGGGGCCGATGCCACCAACATATTCTCGGCAGCAGAAGGAACAGCCGTTGACTCTCCCGAAACCATGGCCGCCACAGCTTCGCGAAAGTCCGCAGCAGCATCGTTCCACCCTCGACTGCGCATCCAGGTGCGGCCAGAAGCATTGACCGCGCAAGCTTATGACATTGTACCAACAATGGCCGCACCCCAGGCGACGAGCATCAATGCTCTCGCTGTAACTCCCGATCTCCGCTACTGGATCACCGGGGGCTCGGATTGTTATATACGCAAATACGATGGCCCTGGGACAATCAACGGCCGTCAGCTGCTGACTGTCGCACAGAGGCACCCCTTTGTTGACAGCGTTGTCAAAGCTGGCATTCTCATGTCTTACTGGGAAAACGAAGAGCCTCCTACAGCCTCTGCACGTGGCGCAGAAGAACACATCCTGTCGCCCGTATACTCGCTTGCTGTTCATTCCCGCGCTTTGTGGCTGCTGTCCGGCACGGAAGGTGGCAGCATCAACCTACAGAGCGTTCGCCACGACGAGGGCAAGCGCATAACATGCTTGCAGCGCCATACGAATGCCGTCAGCGTGCTGCAGCTGGCTCCAGACGAGAAGACCGTGCTTAGTGGAAGTTGGGACAAAAACATTTTTGACTGGGACTTGAACACAGCCCAAGTCCGACGCCAATTTGATGGAGGCTCCGGTCAAATTTCGGCAATTGAACTGCGCCCGGCAAGCGGCGCACCTATCCCAACACAGAGCTCTAGCGACGAGGCGGTGCAGGATTACAGCACTGGTACATTTTCAACCTCTAATAACATGCCGCTTTCGAAAGGCGTTGCCATAAATGACACCCCTGCCGGTATGTCCCGGGCGACTGGTGTCAACGGCGATGCCTCCGTCAATGGCGTCTCTGCAGCCATGAACGGGGATGACATTATTCCAGACCACGAGTCTCTTTTTGGCAGCACCGGCGGGTCTCCTCTTTTTGGCGGTAGTGATGGTATGGGACCAAACCCCTTTGGTGACGACGATATTGGTACGGCAGTCGACATTACAAACGGAGCTGGCGCAATCGAAGACGAATATGTGGACATGACTCTCGGCGACGGCGAAACAACAGCGGATGTATTTGCACCGACAGATGGTGCGCCAACGGGCATACCCCCCACGCCTACGACTGCGCAAGCTATAGCCAACGGTGCCGTTTCTTTTGCGACTACAGATGCGAATGCAAGAAAGGCCACGGACGATACTGGCCCTGGCACGACAACTAGTCCTGGCGCGGTACAGTCTGTGGAAGCTGCCGCGGGAGGAGGAGAACCAGAAGCAGCAGGTGGAGCCACTTCCGAAGGCTTCGAGCCTGATGGAGATTCGCTATCATCTGTTGCCCAGGGGGCACAGGTTACCAAAAAAGGAGACTACTTTTCCAGCGCCGGTTCTATGTCACCCACGCAGCAGCGGTCAGATGAGGCAATCCAGATGCAGCTGCTTCAAACGCAGCCGGCTGGCTCATCGGCTCCTCTGGCCATAAAATCAGAGTCTTTCGAGGGCAGCGCCAAGCCAGACGAGACGACTACTGCGGCATTTGCGAGCAGCGAGAGCAATCACCAGTCGCCACAATTGACCTATTTAACGCAGACAAGCCCTCCGCAGTTCGATCCAACACAAGTCTCGGAAACAGTATTTTTCTCTGCCAGTATTGATGGCACCATTCGCATATGGGACCGGCGGCAAAGCCTCCCTGTTGCCCGTGTCGGAAACCGCCCAGGCGTCCCGCCGTGGTGTATGGGAGCATGTTGGAGCCCGGACGGCAACCGCATCTATGCTGGCCGTCGGAATGGCATGGTCGAGGAGTTTGACATCCATAAGGCACGGTCTGTCTGGCAACCTGAGCGGGCGTTGCGCTTTCCTGCTGGAAGTGGTCCCGTTAGTGCAGTGAGGGCATTAGCGAACGGTCGCCACCTCATATGGTAAGTTACGCCCTTTCTTTACGGCGTCTCTTCCTTCCTGCGAGCTTTTGACACTAACTGAACGCTCCAGTGCCTCTTATGACATCTTGCGGCTGTATGACTTGCAAGACAACCCTTCTACACGGCACTCTAATGTTCCATTTCTCATTGTGCCAGGCCCTCCACGACCTGGTGTCACCTCACACCTCTACGTTGATCCGTCATCTCGCTTCATGATATCCACCGCCGGTACTCGCGGCTGGGAGGGCACAAACACAGAGGTTCTTGTTGGTTATGAAATAAGCTGCGTTCAAAAATAGGCCGCTCTCGCTGGGCCGACATGGGGTTGTTTCTCAGATTTGTTTCGAGGTTTAGCGGCAAGCAGTTCAGTTTCAAGCTACAAGCTATAAAAGGCACTCTTCTGTTTTTTTTTCCGAATACCCTCCACACACTCCGTTGACGTGGCATGAAATAAGAGCAAGACTATAATAGGACAGTACAGGTGTGTTTAGTTGATGTATTATCTTCTGCTGTATCCCCGCGCTGGACCACCCACTGGTATGTAAATGAGATGTCTTTTCTTTTTGACGCCAGCTCAGATTCAAGGTCCCATATGGCGGCAGCGAACCTGGCCAACGCAAACAGAACGCCAGAAATAATAAAAACACGCTAAACCGTTGAACCGCCGTCACCGCCGCCACTGCATACCCTCGTTAATACACGGTTGACAGGACTGAAGGAGCTGCTGGCCATCATACCAGTGACGGTGCCTTGCACTAGACTTTTAAACGACAACGTCCGTTTCCAACAACCACGAAAGGGTTGCGACATGAACCAGATCTCCTTTATCTCCCGCTGTCGTCCATCTCAAGAAATGCATCCGCCATGATGACGACACCTTGATTCTTGAAAAAATTCGAGCAACACGTGCTGTCGACACCGCATGTCATTAGCGAATCAGCCTCAGGTACCTTTTCGCGACCGCAGAACACGGCATAGTAGAAGCACTGTCGAGATGTATCCACTGACTCCTCCAAAAAGGTTGCTAGGTCAGTTTATACCATGTGAGTGGTCGTTTGACAAAAAGCTGTGCCGGCGGACATGGGTGTGCTGTCCGCAGCTGCAGGAAAAGAGATGCTGCTAACCCTGTGATGCAGGGAGGCTGCTCTCGTGTTGATAGAAGGCAGACATCCGTTGCAAGTATCCTGGCATGATCTGCTGAGGCTGCTGGGCGATATATAGTTGAGCACATTGACGCTCAACTCGCCCAAATCTGTCGTGTTGCAGCTACTGATCAGTCGAGGCTGCTACTCTGCCGATCGAGAAGGCACACCGGCAGCATTGCCTTTCCAAAGGCCATAGAATCCTTCACAATTTTTCCACATCTTGACAGTGCCATCCTCAGAACCTGTTGCATACAGCTTGCCGTCGGGCGAAAAAGAGATGGACCAGACCGGCCCATGATGGCCCTTTAAAACATCTGTCTAGGGGTTAGCAACATGGAACGGTAGAATCTCATTTTCAATCGGGGATCAACTTGCCGATCTCATTGCCATCATCCCAGGAGTAAACACGGACCCATGTACCAGGATCCTCGCCCACAGCAAACTTCCGACCTTTTAGATCTAGGCCAACGCTTGCAACACCATGGGATAGCTGGAAAAACTTGATTCGGTTATCAAATTGGTCGCCATCCCAGAAATATACAGCCTTTCCGGCTGCGACAGATAATACAGGCTTGCCGCCTCCAATGTCCTTAGGATCACTGTAGTTGGAGGCCAAAGCGGCCACTTCACAGGACTTTATCTCGCCATCCAAGACTTCTTCTCGAATACAACTGAGGGTGGGAATGTCAAACCACCGCAGCGTGTTTCCAGAAGCCGTTACCAAGACGGTGGGGTGGTTTGTCCAGACGATAAACTTGATCGACTCCTTGTGCATGCCGGCGCCGATTTCAAATGCGGAAGAGGCCTCTAATATGACGGGCTCTACTGGCGTGCTGGAGGGTGAGTTTGGCTGAGGTTTGATCTCGGCCAAGTCAAAAATTCGCAGTTTCTTCTCAAACCCACCAGTAGCCAGCATATCGGCGTTGTGAGGTGGATACGCAATGGCCCGGACAATATGGTTGTGTTGGAGAGTGTACAAAACTTCGCCCGTATGAGTGTCCCAAACCTTCCTGCCTCGGGACAGAAGGGTTAGCGGTGGAACACAGGAAAAAATAGAGCCGATGCGAAGCACGGGACAGGCAGAGGGGACAGGACTCACGCAGTGAAGTCAGCAGAACCCGTGGCCGCGGTCGCTGCATCATGGCTCAACTTCGCCTGCCACACAGCGCCTTTATGGCCTATAAAGGTCCCAATCCTGTCTTAGAGTCAGCGAGTCCGTCCATGGGAAAGTGAAGAACAAAGGCTCGGCGTGTGTGCGCAAGGCGTGGGTTCATGGAACGTACCAGTCGCCAGTTTTCCCATCTCGGAGCATGGGGTTTCCGTCTAGAGCAAAAGTAGAGGGAGGCGTTAGTAGGTCTTCAGCTTCCACAGCACAGAGTAAGAAAATTGAGAAAGTATACACAGCACCACTTACCCTTGCAGGCTGAGATCATGTAGTAGTTTTCATCTTTCGTCAAAGACGAGAAGTTGATGTGTGGCACAGGCCGCGAGTGGCCGTGGCACGTCAACGGCACATACTGGCGGGATTCATGTGTGCTGCCGGACATCTTGTGTGTCCTTCGACAGAAATGGCCAAGGGTCGGTGGTGGTGGTTTGCAACCTGGGACGCCGGGATATTTTCGAGATCGAAAGGGTTTCAGAGCGAGGGAGGGGAGAGCAGGCAGAAGCTGGTTTGAAAGCAACAGGAAGAGCCCACGATCGGAGGCAAGCAAAGCCGGACGACGAGAAAGGAGAATACTAGAAAGGGAAAGAGAAGGTAAAGACCAAAACAAAAGACAGGAAGAAATAAAGGGGGTCCAGAGCTCGGCCACAAACGTGAGCGGTCGAACTAGCAGAGCTACACCCCGCGGTGACTAATCAGACTACCTACCCCAAGCTCACCATCACAGCCATCGGGTATCACGAACGTTCTCCATTTCTTCTTCTTTCAATATACACTCTTGTGTGACAATTTTTTTTTTCTTTTCGCGATTACTTAAACTACATGCGCACTCAGTGGGGACAAGACAGTTTCTTTTCTTTTTCCGGCCTTTTCAGCCGAGCTCTTCCTACTAACCATGGCTGACAGCGGCGAGTTCCAGCTGTCGGCCAGTTTGGCCGGGCACGACAAAGACGTATGTATGCCATACATATGGAAGGACTCTTTGTGAGCTAGATGAGAAGAAGCTGTATGCTGACCGTATCCAAGGTTCGCGCGGTCATATTCCCCGACCCCAGCACGGTTTTTACAGCCTCGCGCGACTGTACCGTTCAAGCCTGGGATGCTTCTGGCAGCTTGCCACCAACATACACTGGACGCCTTCTCGCCCAGAGTGCCCACTCGTTCAACTCGCTTGCTTACCTTCCACCGTCCGACAAGCGCCCGCAGTATCCTGCGGGCCTGGTTTTCGCAGGCAGCTACAACCAGACCGTCGAGGTGCGGAAGCCCGATGCCGATATCTCAGATGAACGCGTTGGCCTCCTTTCTGGTCACAAAGGGAATGTCTCCACGATCAGCGTGTCCCCCAGTGGTGACTTTGTGGTCACCGGTGATTGGGACGGCCAGGTGAAGCTGTGGAACACTGCCACCTGGGAGGTCGATCATGAGCTTGTCGGCCCTGATCTCTCCGACAAGCAACGCGCCATTTGGGCTGTTCTTGCTTACAGCAACAGCATCATTCTCACAGGGTCGGCTGATCATGTGGTTCGCGGATACAGCCTACAGAACAAAACAGAGAGTACCGGCAAGCTGCAGCCGGGTGTCGTCATCCGCACCCCTGACGTGGTGCGTGCTCTGTGTCGTGTGCGCAAGCATCCTAGCGCGGCACAAATTGCGAGTGCTGGCAACGACTTCCTGATCCGTTTATGGCAGTTCAATGGCACTCAGGTGGGTGCTCTTCATGGCCACGAAAGCTTCATATACGCTCTCGACTGTTTGCCGTCGGGTGAACTCGTCAGCTCCAGTGAGGACCGGACCGTCCGGATCTGGAGGGGCGAATCCTGCGTGCAAACAATCACGCACCCGGCTCTCTCTATCTGGTCAGTTTCGGTATGCCAGAAGACGGGCGATTTTGCCACAGGGGCGAGCGACAATGTGGCTCGCTTGTTCACCAGAAGCCCGGAGCGTGTTGCCCCCCAAGCCGTGCTTGAGGAATTCTCGCGGTCCGTCCAGAACTCTGCGATCCCTCAGCAGCAGGTGGGCGACGTGAACCCGAGCACTTTGCCAGGCCCCGAATTCATCGAAACCAAATTGGGCACGAAGGAGGGACAAACGGTCATGATAAACTCGGGCGACGGGAACATCGGCGTCTACCAATGGTCAATGGGTAAGCAGCAAACAGAACTGCATGCTGAAACTAAAGCGCCAGTTGTGTTCTCTCCTTGTGCATCGTTTGAACATATTCCTCGACTTCTTTGCTGATTCATTGGTGGTGGCGTTTTTTAGGCCAAAACCAATGGCTTTTGGTTGGCACCGTTGTGGACTCTGCAACGGGTGGCGACGGTGATGTGGCAAGTAATAACATCGCAGAGGATGCTGCACCGCAGCCCACTGGCCTTGGCTTAGGAGGCATCAGAAGCGCAGGTACGGGCGTGGATGATGCTGCTGCTTCTATCAGCTGTCCAATCGGGCCGCATGCTCTGTTTGCTACTTTGGCCCAGAGCAAGTTCACGCGTACGTCTCAATCCCGTGTCCCTGCCCTGCATAGAGCCGAAGTGCCTTACTAATGCCGTTTTGCTGGTATTACTCTCTAGCTGTCTTGAACCGAATCGTTGCGATTAACGGCGCGTCTTCTGGGCAGGCGTCTTTGTTAAGCCCTGGCCAAGTCGAACGGCTAAAAATTCTGGTGCAGCTACTGGAGAAAGAAGTGCCGCAAGTACCTTCCGCTGTCCCGGCCATGGTTCCAGCGGTTCCTTTGAAGACATTTGCCCTGGAGCCTGCATCCATAGCACTCGTTCTCCAGGTTGCGACAACATGGCCTTACAAGGATAGGCTTCCTGGCCTGGACCTTCTGAGGTGCATGGCCATATCGCCCTCTGTGGCTGAGTTCACAGACACAAAGGGCCTAAGTCTACTAGACATACTCCTACCAAGCGTGTCAGACTCCAGAAAGGACCCAACCACAGGACGCCCGGACGATGTTAAAGCAATGGAAAACAACACGATGATGGTGCTGCGACTCCTGGCCAATCTGTTCGTTACCACAACAGGGCAGCAACTGGTGACCAAGAGCGCGCAACAGGTTGTTGATTTCCTCTCTACTGCCCTCGAAGCTACCGAGTCAAAAAATCGCAATTTTATGATTGCGTGGACGTCAGCAATCAGCAACGTCACCGCCCTGGCTCTCCGGGAGCAGGAGCTTCAAGGCGAGAATTCGTTTGGGGTAGATGCGTTAGCGGGAACAATCAAGCTTCTTGCAGTGCCGTTGCTGGATCTGGACGATGGTGAGGTGGTTTATCGGGCCTTGGTTGCGCTAGGGAACCTCACCAGCATACCCGGGGATGGCGACTATGCGAAGCGAGTGCGGTCGGCAAACGCCCGGACCTGGGTGAATTTGGCCCTCGGGAAAATCAGCGAAAGCAGGATTCGCGTCGCTGGCGAGAGGCTGCTGCAGCTTCTCGGGGCTTAGAGCCAGCCAATCTATCGTCTGTGTTCACTGCATCGGTATCCTGGACGCAGCCGTGAAGAGATGGTATCTTGTTGAAGTGAAATAATATACAGAAGAATAAGTCTAAAATGAAGCCGCTGGCGCCGTGCAATGAATATGACAAAATTGTGTGTCCCGCAAAATAAACCTGACCGACAGAACACCAAACCGTTTCTTGGCCCGAATTTACAGAACGAATATGCCAGCCACGATAACCGGCAGCCAGCCAGCGAACTGCAGCCAGGCCGTAGTCTGTGGTCGGAAAAACGAAAAAGAGGAGTCTGCTGCAGACGTAGCAATACTAGAGTTGCTACCAGAGGCTTTGGTAGTGACCGTATAGACATCAGCAAAGCCAATGTCGGTGCTGTTGAAACAGTTCGACTCGTTGACTTTTGCCAGACGGCTGTCGTCGTCGGCAACGAATGTGATATCGACGCACTGACAGGCAAAGGGGAGGGTGAGCAGGGCACTCGCCGGGGGGGGGGGCAAAGGAGGGTCGATGTTGTGACTTACAGAAAAAAGGGCGGCGCCATGCAGAGCAAGCTCAACGACCTGGATGGTGCCATTGTCACCGGGGTTGACGGTGATGTTCGGCGGCATAGGGACCTGTGGCAAACACACGGTCCCTGGATATGGGTTTTTGGAGGGGCCGATGATCCCGAACTGCGAGATCATGCTGTTGGACATGTTCGGGGGTCCGTGGTCGGGACCGTCAGTGCCGAGTCCGAGATTGATGTAGATCGTTGCCGACGCGTGGCCCTGGAACCAGCCGGGCTGAAAGGAGACGGCACCGCCAGAGACAGGCCAGTATGTGCGGTTCGTCGTGGTGTTCATGCCACCGCCTGGGGATACGCATTAGAGGGCTTAAACAGACGTTGCCGTTTCGTCCTGTCCCATCTCCATCAAGTCCACTTACATGGGTACATCCATTGCATGCCATACGGAAAGGCATCGTTTGTAATCAAGTTGTCGCCTCTCCACCCAGGATAGACAATGACCGTATGTGCAGATGCGAGAGTGGCGCCGAGGACGGCAGTGAGAATGGAGGAAAGCATGGCGGCGACCGGCAAAAGGTACGTCTCCTTGAATCTAGCGTCGGGGCGGTGAATATGGGGAACACACACAGCAAGAGACAGGAAAAAAGGAAAGGAAAGAATGCATAAGAGAAGCCAAGGAGGGGAGGGTGGAAGGTCCATTTAAAGAAGCTACTTCGTACTCGAGTGCAACGTGACGGACCCTCTCTCCGGGGGTAGCCTGCCGCGCGCCCTAGATCCTCACGGCGCAGAATGCGAGCCAACGGGGTTGCGGGCTGCGGAGCACGATCCCTTCCGTGGACTTCACTCATTGCAGCCGCAAAATAACCAGATAACGGGGATACACAACATGGTTACCATGCTGCGGATGAGTATGACGCCGACGAATGGTATCTCACAAGGAGAACCACATTGTATTTTGTCGTCCATGGTCTGGTGATTGCAATACCAGAGCAGCCTTTTTCCGTCAACCCGGCAGCCCCCATGCGAGCCGTAGATACAGAGTACAAGCCAGCTTGGGCGGCTGGAGTCTCCGTAGGGCGGCAACGATACGCCCCACACTGACTTCGTCACAAATCTAGCCAATAACAAGCTGAAGCGATGTGCGATCAGCGGCCATTGGCCGAGGCTACGTCGAGAGCTAGCCAATGACAGTGGAGGGCGGGGTCTAGACGGTGAGTGCCAAAGAGACAGATCCACGAGTTGTAAGATACTAGCAGCGCGGCAGCGCTGACGGAGTATCTTACGGAGTAAGCGCACATAGACGGAGAGCGCCTACGTCAGTATCATAGGGGTAATGCATTGCAGGGTTACTTGTTCATTTTACCAGCTCGGTTCCAAGATTGTGTGAGACGTGAAGGGGCGTCACAGCAACGGAAAGGAAAGGTTCTGGCTAAGCGCCCGAGCTACTGCGCATTTCGGCGGGAGCGTGCGCGCGCTAGCGAGTGTTACTCACTCCGTACGGAGTATCTAACAGCGTAAAATACGAACCAGCGTCAAATGAAACCCCGGTATCTTACATGCGTTGAAACGGTTTTTTTACATACATACTGGGTCGGCAGATATCTGTTTTTAAGCATATGTTGCTCTCTTCCTGCCATTGTCATGCCGGTCACTTTTGACTTCTCTGGAACGGACCGGGACCGGGATCGGGACGATGATGTGCCGTGGACATTTGTCACCGGCGTAGGTGGCCGCCGCAAGCGTCGCCATAACCCCGCCGGCTACCGCGCCATCGAGTCGACCTTCTATCATGGTCACCCTCCAACTCCATCAGCTCGGTCACCAGCCGCTGGTTCGGCTGTCACAATAGATGCCTCACCAGCTGCCCTCGAGCACATCCGGATGGAGCATGCACGCATTGTTTTGCAGTGGAAGCGTCAGCCGTCTTACCAGCGCCTCGAGCGGCTGATCGCTACCAATGCGTCCCGGCATGTTTCTATCAACCAGGCTTTGTGTCTTGGTGCAGGCTCATTCGGTGGACTTCTTGATGCTGGCGAAGCCATTCGGCGTGCCCATATACAAACTGCTGCTTTTCTCTCCATTGTCCGTTTATTAGGTGAGTTCGTGCATGGTATGCATACGCCCTTCCATCTATGTATGTGAATTTGGGCTGACCTATGCTGCACCGGGGACCTTGAAACTATAGAACTACGAAGCGGGCATACCATACCGTGTTTTTTTCAGGAGCCCATGTACACCGACGCAGATAAGAAGTTTTTGCGCGACATGGGCCATCGTGTGGTTGAGGCGCCCGCGGCAAGCCGCATGGTCACCTCGGCTACACTGGTCTTTGCCATTCACTTGCCCACACAGGACTACCTCAGTTGTGTCTCGGATGTATTTCCAGCAATGCTTGCTGGCACTAGCTATGACTGCTACGAAGGGTAGGTCGCACGGGGGAATTTGTCCGTGAGGTGACAAGCCATGCTCGGCATCCGGTAGCTGTTTGACTCGTCGCTGACATGTCTTCCTCCCCACGCTATCTTAACAGACTGCCACAGTTTTCCTCGGTAGAAGCGAACCGAACACTAGAATCTTTACGAAGGTTGCATGACACCCTCGATAGGTTTGACTTCCCTCGTGAGCAGCATGATTTCTGTTTCTCGGATACATCTATCTATTGGAGGCCTACCTCGGATGCCGAATCGGTTGCGGACTAGAACGATTGTTTCCGTATCTATAATACAGTAGTATCTTACACAAGCTTAAGATCCGCCCTTCTTTTTCACGGCTTGTGTATTGCCTGTTATGTGCGTTCCTATAATATTAAATCAGGTTAAACGTATGCCCTAGTATATAATATATAGATATTTTATATAAAAAATAGGGTAAGAAAGGGAGTCCGGACTACGGGGGTCCGGGGTCTAGGACTCTGGCTATAGAATGAAAATTATATATATAAAAGTTTAATAAAGTAAAATATAAGTTATTATATTAATTATTATATATAAAATAATATAAAAATATGAAAAATAATATAATTCATATTAATGTACCACTATATATTTATATAGTTAAAACGTAAAAAGATAACTTATTTGTATTATTAGTATTAGATAGGGTAGGAAAGGGAGTCCGGACTCCGGGAGTCCGAGTCCGGCTATAATAATAATTTAAAAAATATATATATAATAATATAAATAAGTATAAATTATATATAAAATATTTCATAAAATATAATTAAACGTATATATAGGGCTAGAAAATTAGTCCGGACTAATCTAGACTAATATTAGTCCGGACTAATAACTAATGTTAGTCCGGACTAATAGTCCGATTAGTCCGGACTCGGT
>LZPB01000091.1:0-52470 GCA_001676865.1 Ceratocystiopsis minuta
CGCACCCGCGTGTACGCCCGCTGCAGGCGCGGGAACGACGCGCGCCGCGCCGCCGGGCCGGGGCCGTCCGGCAGCGAGCCCCGTCGCCGCACCCCGTCCTCGCTCACGTGACCGCGCACCGGCAGCGGCGGCAGCGGCAGCGGCAGCGGCAGCGGCAGCGGCAGCAGCGCGCTGTGCCCCAGCTGCTCGCGCTGCAGCTCGTGCTCGCGGTGGTGCTTGGCCTTCTCCTCGGCGCCGCGCTGCTCGTCGCTCTCAAACACCTCGTCGTAGATGCCGTGGTGCGTGCGCGTCTGGAAGAACACGTACACGCAGTACGACATGATCAGCAGCAGCGCCGACATGCGCGAGATGTTGAGCGTGCGCGCCGCCAGCTCGGTGGCCGGGACGCTGCCGCCGGCGAGCGTGTGCTGGAAGAAGGTGGGGATGGCCAAGCCGAAGCCGCTGGGGTATAAGTCAGAATCAAGAGCAAAATCAAAAATCGAAATCAAAAGAATCAATACAAGGAACTCACGCTGTCAACAATAACCCGCTGCCCGCCTCGCTGACGGTCTCGCTAAACTCCTGCTCCTCGCGTCGCAGGCCGCCAACAAAGAAGCACAGCCCTAGACACAGCAGCATCGTGGCCAGGACCGAGCCCAGGATGGCGGCCTGGATGACGCCGAAGAGCCCGCGCGTCATGAGCACGACGAAGAGGACGATCTCGACGATGGAGGCGACACTGAGGTATTAATGGGGGAAGGGAAAAAGAAGAAAAATCGACGGAATAAAATGGACTTTGAAAAAAAAAAAAAAAAAGGAAAAAGAAAAACATACGTCGTCTCCGTCAGAATGCCCAGCACATGCGGCACCTTGCGCGACAGCTCCTGGCCGGCAAAGCCGACCATGTTCGCGCACGGCACCATCGAAATGTACACCAGGATAAACGTGATCAGGTGGTTGCCCGGCGTGTTGCTGAGCCCGTAGCGGCACGCCAGCGCCACCGGCACCACCGGCCACAGCACGTTGACCGCCGCCGACACCTTGCTGTTCGACCGCAGCGCCACGCGGATGAACATTTGCGCGTTGAACCCGGACCGCCCGCTGTCGCCGGTGGCGCGCGTCTTGAAGATCAGGTGGCTGGCGCCCTGGCGGCCGGGCCCGGCGCCGGACCGGGCGCCGGCGCCGTGCTCCGGGCCGTTCTCGGGGCCGTGCCGCGAAAAGGCCGCTGTGGCCGTCGTCGTGCCCGTGCCCGTCCGCGATGTCGAGCCCAGGCCGGCGGCGTCTCGATCGCTGCCGGCCAGCCCGGCTTCCAGGTCGTCGGGGCGCAGCGGCCATCGGGACGGAGGGGAATCCCGGGTAGGGAGCGTCGAGGGGCCGCCAGATGTCGTCGGGTCGTCCATCGAGCACCAGTGAACCGTTGCTGGGGAAAAGAGGAAATGTATACAGTAAAGAAGCAAGCGAGACAATTAAAACAAAAAGAAATAGCCACCCAAATGGAGAATGCAGATAAGAAAAAGAGCACAAAGGAGGACAAAAAAGAACGAAAGGAGAGGGAGGACGAGGACGAAGGAAACAAAGAGGGCGGACGGGCACGTTGGAAACAGACAGGGAGGACAAAAAGGCATGCCCAGAAAGAAGAGGGCATCACACAAAACGAAACCCGTCCGCCCGTCTCTATTTGACGTCTCGTCCGCCGCGCTGCGGTTCTCTTGGCTCGTTGCCTCCCCCCCCCTCGGCCTGCTCGGCCTCCTCGGCGTCTTCACCACCCGCCGCGTCGTGGCCTCGTCGTCCTCGTCGTCTTCCTGGGCGTCGACCGCCTTGGCACCTGGCAACGAACCGTCTGCTGCCTGTGTTTTGCCCGAAATAGGGCCTTCTCTTCAGCTGTCCGCGCCCCGACGGGACCAGCCTGCCTCGGCCTCCTGCCCTTTTTCGCTTTGCCCCCGGTTTCGTCGTCCCCTTTTGTCGTGTCCGGCCAGCGGCCTTGTCCTTCTTGGCCGCCTGTGCCACCACACACGCCCCGTCACACGCCCGCGCACCGCCCAGCCGGGTGGCCTGACTGACGCCGCTGCCCAGCCTTGACGCCGTCGCACGCCTGCTCCTCTTTGTGCGACCGGCCCTGACGTCGACGCCCCCAGGGGACCGTGCCATGTGCCATGGCCTTGATATGCCCTCTCGTCACGCTCGCTCTTCGCGCTCGCGCTTCGTCGGCTTGTTTCTGGCAACCTCTGCCCGGGGAAGCGTGCCGGCTAGGCCAGCCCTCTCCCCCTCTCCGCATACACCCCCCTCCCCCTCTCAGGGGCACTACCCCATTTGCCCAGAGCCGAGGACAGCCGCGCAGCCAAGCGGCCAAGCAGCCAAGCAGGCCAAGCAGCCAGCCAGGCAGCCAGGCAGCCAGGCAGCCAAGCCCTAGTACCGCCAGATGGCATCGGCCATTGCCACCACCTGCGCCATCTCCCGCACGTCGTGCACGCGCACAATGTCGGCGCCGCCCTGCACGGCCGCGGCCACCGTGGCCGCCGTGCCCCAGACGCGCTCGGCCGGCGTGGCCACGCCCGTGGTGCGGCCGATGAAGCTCTTGCGGCTCGACCCCACCAGCCACGGCAGGCCCTCCAGCCCGGGCCACGCCCGCAGCTCCGCCAGGTGCCGCAGCACGTCGATGTTCTGGTCGCCCACCTTGGCGAACCCCAGCCCGGGGTCCAGCACGATGCGCCACCGCCGCACGCCCGCCGCCTCGGCCGCGGCCACGCGCGCCAGCAGCTCGACCGCCACCGCGCGCACGATGGCGCTGGCCCGGTCCTCTGTCGAGCCCGTCTCCGTCGTGTCCTCGCCGTACGCGTTCAGCCGGCTCATCGTCTCCGGCGTGCCGCGCATGTGCATCAGACACACCGACGCGCCCAGCCGCGCCACCGTCGGCAGCATGGCCGCGTCCATGTCGCCGGCCGACACGTCGTTGATCAGGTCCGCGCCCGCCGCCATCGCCGCCTCCGCCACCGCCGCGCGGTACGTGTCGACGCTGATGGCCACGTCGCGCAGCGCCTCCGGCGCCCCCGGCGCGCTGCGCATGCGCTCGATGCGCGCCACTGCCGGCACCACGCGCGCCAGCTCCTCCTCGACCGCCACCTGCGGCCGGCCCGGCGCCGTCGACTGGCCGCCGACGTCAATCACGCGCGCGCCCGCCTCCACGAAGCCGCGCACCGCCGCCTCCAGCGCGTCCAGCGCCGCCGCATCCGCGGCCGAGTGCCGCCCGCCGTCCGAGAAGGAGTCGGGCGTGACGTTGAGGATGGCCATGACGCGCGTGCGCCGGCCGGCCCGCAGCGCCTGCAGCGGCGCCGCGTGCCGCCCCAGCGGTGTCAGCGTCGTCAGCGGTTCTTCGTCCGTGGCGGCCGGCAGCGCATTCAGGAGGTCGTGCACCAGCAGCCACGGCCGCGCCGGGTCCACGGGCACGCCCGGCGCCAGCACCTGGGCCAGCGGCCGCAGCACAAACGCACGCTCGGCAATGCCCACGTGCGGCACCGTCAGCCGCTCGTGCCGCACCGTCGCCCGCCCGTACAGCAGCACGTCCAGGTCGATGTTGCGCGGGCCCTTGTCCACCACCTTGTGCCGCCCCAGTCCCAGCTCGATCGCCTGCAGCGCGTCCAGCAGCGCCAGCGGCGACAGGTCCGTCTCCACCTCCGCCACGCCGTTGGCAAACTTGCCCTGGTCCAGCACGTACATCGGCTCCGTCTCCCACAGGCTGCTCGTGCTCCGCACCCGGATCCCGCGCCGGTCCATCTCGTTGCACGCCTGCTCGATCCACCCGATGCGGTCGCCCATGTTGCTGCCCAGCGCAATGTACGCAATCACCTTTGCGCCCGGCGCGGCCGTTGCCGCCGTTTCCGCCGCTGCCGCCGCTGCCGCCGCCGTGGCGCCGGCTGCCCGCCCGCTCGTCGCCATTCTGGTCTGCGTGGTGCTTCCCGCGCGCCGGGTCTGTCCCGGTCCCGACAGACGGCTACCCCACCGCTGCTGGGCCTCCCTGCTCGCGCTGAACCGCGCGGCCAACGGTCGTCCGCCGATCCGTCCGGCTCCGGCAATCTGTCCGCCGATGCGGCGGGCTGCAAATGCTGTCGACAATCGCGGGCCAAGCGACACGGCCACGGCCTGCATGCTGCGGCAGTGCCTATAAAAGAATCGCAGTCACAGCGCCTCCGGGAGCTGCTGTGCAAGGTGAGCAGAAAACGAAACGTCGAGAGAAAAAAAAGATGGTTTGAAATTCTAGTGAAAAAAAGCTGATTGGCCAACACCTGCATCGCGGTTGCCTTCCCTCGCTTGTACGACTCCGTGTCAATACAGCTCTGACGCACTGTCCTGGCTGAAGACCGTCTCACCGCTCACGCACCACAGGACACCCGGATCGCTGCCATGTCCAGATCCCGCGATGCCGGCACCCAAGGCTCCGGCACCGGTGCACAGGGCGAGACGAGAAACAAAGGAAGCCGAGACGCGCGCGTCCGAACACGAGGTCCTTCCGGTGCGGGTCACATGACCCATTTGTTGCCAAGGACGGTGAACATGGGGGTTGCGGGAGAATGCAGGCGAGCCTCGGCACAGCACCTGCCGTGTCTCGTTGCGGGTTGCTAGCCCGATTGGGTAAGAGCCCCGCAGAGTTCAGCGCCCCCCGTGCCTACCCCAGGCGGGTTCTGGGCTAGCTCGCGACCTCGGCTCTCGCCAGCATGTGGCCGTCGTCATACTGTGAACTCGTGGCCCAGCTGGAGATAAATCCCAACGACCCTTTTCCTCCGAACGCATCTTCCTTCCAAACCACCAGCATCTTTTCCTGCATCTTTCTCTCTCGATACCAACCATCCCCAACCGTCACCATGGCTTCTCCTCGTACGTCTGCGGTGTTTTCTCTTCTCTTCCCTCTTCCCCTTCCTCCTTTCTCCTCGTACTGACCTTTCCCAGAGAAAATCCGCACGCCCATCACCGATCTGTTCAAGATCAACCACCCCATCCTCCTGGCCGGCATGAACGTGGCGGCCGGCCCGCAGCTGGCGGCCGCTGTCACCAACGCCGGCGGCCTCGGCGTCATCGGCGGCGTCGGCTACACGCCCGAGATGCTGCAGGAGCAGATCGATGAGCTCAAGTCGCACCTCGTCGACAAGAACGCGCCCTTTGGCGTGGACCTGCTGCTGCCCCAGGTCGGCGGCAACGCCCGCAAGACCAAGTGAGTGAACTTCTCTCTCCTCTCTCTCTCTCCCTAGTCCTTCCCCTCGCTAACCGCCCAGCTACGACTACACCAAGGGCAAGCTCGACGCCCTGGTCGACGTTGTCATCGCGTCCGGCGCCAAGCTGTTCGTGTCGGCCGTCGGCGTGCCGCCCAAGCACGTCGTTGACCGTCTGCACCAGCACGGCATCCTGTACATGAACATGATCGGCCACCCCAAGCACGTCGACAAGTGCCTCAAGCTCGGATGCGACATCATCTGCGCCCAGGGCGGCGAGGGCGGCGGCCACACCGGCGACGTGCCCACCACCATCCTCATCCCCGAGGTCGTGCGCATCGTGCGCGGCCACAAGAGCCCGCTGACCGGCCAGCCCGTGCAGGTCATCGCCGCCGGCGGCATCCACAACGGCCAGCTGCTGGCCGCGTCCCTGATGATGGGCGCGTCCGCCGTCTGGGTCGGCACCCGCTTCATCCTGACCGACGAGGCCGGCGCGCCCCAGTCGCACAAGGACGCCGTGCGCACCGCCGGCTTCGACGACACCATCAAGACGCTCATCTTCACCGGCCGCCCGCTGCGCGTGCGCAAGAACCCCTACATTGTCGACTGGGAGGAGAACCGCCACAACGAGATCAAGGAGCTCACCGCCAAGGGCACCATCCCCTACGAGGCCGACCTGGACAAGCTCATGTCCGGCGAGGTCAGCCCCGACGGCACCAAGAAGGAGGGCGGCGGCGACGCCGAGGAGGTCGACATCGACGAGGTCATGGACCAGTTCCGGCCCTACCTGATGGGCCAGTGCGCGTCCGTCGTCAACAAGCAGATGTCGGCCAAGGCCGTCGTCGACGAGTTCGTCAACGACGCCGCCGCCGACCTGGTGCAAGGCAGCAAGTTTGTCGTGCCGTCAGCCAAGCTGTGAGCGGATGGCTACGGGGATGAAAAGCAGAAAAGGAGGATGCATGATGCCGTGGCATAGGAAAAGAGTGTCTTGATCAAGCGCATCGTTCTTTTGTTTCCGCCGTCTGGTGCTTTTTTGGTTTAAACTGTCTGTATGTATATATTAGAGGGAGAATGTTTTACTATGGCACGAACCCACGTTGTATGAACCCGAAGAGCAAAGCGGAGAAACATGTGAAACCGGCCGAATTATATCTGAATTGGTACTCCATATCCTACCTATTATACTGCTCCTCTAGTGTCTTGCGCCGCCTTTTGTAGGGAAAAAGAGAACAAGAAGAGACGAGAAAGAGAAACAAGGAAAGGATAAAAGAAAGCGAGACTTGTAGACAGCAAAAACAAAAAGACCCTTTCAAGACAGAAAGGACACCAAAAAAACAAAAAAAAAAAAGGAAAACCAACACCTCCCGTCATGTCGTCTCGGAACATCGAAAACGATGCGTCCTTCGTCAGTCCGCCCGCACGCCCGTCAAGACGCCATCGGTGCCTGGACCTCTCTAGCTCTCCAGGTAGGTCCGGATTGCGCCCTGCAGCCGCGTCGCGCCCGCGCCCAGCACCTGCGTCAGGTTTTCCAGGTCGTCGCCCGCCGTGATGCCGAACCGCCGCACAAAGTCCTTGGCCGCCGACTCCAGGTCGCCGTAGTCCTCCGGCACCTCCTCCTCCTCCCGCCCAAAGTACGCGTTCGACGAGATCGCCGTCGCGCCGTCGAAACCCTGCAGCCGTGTCTTGGCCTCCTGCTGCGCCGCCGGGTCGAACGTGCCCTTGCCAAAATACTCGTCCGACGAGATCGCCTTTTGGTTGCCGAACTTGGACCGCGCAAACTTCTCGTCCTCGGCTGGGGCCGTTAGCAAACAACTGAAAGGGAAGGGGAAAGAACAGGGTGAAGCAACGTACTCTCCGACGCCTTGATCGGCCCGACCGAGCCAAACCCGCCGGCGTTGCGCTTCGGCGCCGCCGACGCGCCCGCCCGGCCGCCGACCTGGCCGAAGCCCAACCGGCCAATGCCCATGCCCAGACGCTCCATCTCCGACGCCGACTTCTCGCGCGAGTGTGCCGCCGACCCGTAGCCTCCGGACGCAGGGCTGATGGGCGTCGGCGCCACAATGTCGGCCTTTGCGGCCCCCTTGCTGCCCGCCGTGGACGCCGCCGCCGCTGCTGCCTCCGCCTCTTCGGCGTCGGGATCGTAGCCCAGCTTCGCGATGCGCTCGGCCTCCTCCTTGGCCTTCTTCTCGGCCTCGTCAAAGTCGATGACTTCGCCCGTCACCTTCTTGATGCCCAGCTTGGACGTCGCCTTCTTGGCGCCCAGCACGTTGCTTTTCCGCGCGCCCGGGCCCGACTTCTTGAGGGCCGACGAGTGGGTGATGCGGCTGGCCGCGGGCTTGGCGGCCGTCGCAGCTGCCCCCGCAAGGGGCGATGGTGCGCGGGCGGACGCAGCACCAGCAGCAGATCCGTCCTTGCTGGCGCCGGCGCTCAGGAAGGGCGAGGGAGTGCGGCCGACGACCGGGGGCGTGGCCGTGCGGGAGAGGGGCGGGGTCGGCTTCTTGATGGCGGGCTTGTCCCACGAGGAGAAAAAGTCGTCTTCGGGCTCGCCGGCCGGGGTGCTCGAGCCGTTGGCAGTTTCTGCATCGTCGATGACCACGCCGTTCGGGTATCTGCCAGGAAGGTTAGCGAGGCGAGCAAGACGGTGAGCAGAGCAGCAGACAAGAACGCACTCCTTGGCATCGCGTGCGGCGCGCTTCTTCAGCTCCTCCTTGTACTTGGTGGCGGCATTGGACTGGTACTTTGTCTTCGGGTCTTTGCTGTTGAGCGCTGCTGACCCGCCGTTTTGCTGGAAGAACCGGGTGGCAGACTCATTGCCGCCGACCTTCATGAGACGAAGCTGGTCCCATTGCCATTCTGCGGGCGTCAAGTGTCAGTGGAGGGCAGAGACAAAAGGTGACGCGCATTACATACGGTCCAGGTTTGTCGAGCGGACAAAGGAAATGTGCACGCCGAGGTTGCGATGGTTGGCAGAGCAGTCGAGACAGAGGTAGATGCCAAAGGGCACCGAGGTCCATGTCGGGTTTTTCTGGCCGCAGTCGAAGCAGATCTAGAGGCATGGCAGCGATAGGTGAGCAGAGGCTTGCAATAGGAGCCCAAAATGCCAGTTTCTGAATGCAGAAGACAGGGCAGAGAAAGACGACGCGACAAACGCACCTTGTTGGCCGGCTTGGTCTTGAGCTTCTCAAAGATCTTGAGCGACTCCTGCTTGGTCGCGAGGCCACTCATCTTGGGCGGCGCAGAGATCGGGAAAAAAATAAAGTCAAGGGGTGATAAAATCGAAAGTCGGAACGCGTGCGAGCGCAGTGTGGTGCGGTGAAGCAAAAGGGCGGATGCGTAGGGGTGCACGCGAGGGAAAAGGAGGACGGAAAAAGGGAGTGTGCGAGAGCGGAAAGTGGGCTGCCGAAAGGACAACTTCGCGATAATATTCAGGCAGAGCCCCCGCCAGTCCATGTCATTGTTGGTGCTGACTAGGCCCTTCTACGGGCGACTCTCCGACCGCTACAGCGCTCAACTCCCCTGTAGCTGCAGTCTATCCGTACGTATGCGCGGTCCACATAGTGCGAATAGCAGTCCTAGCCCTATGCGCTCTAGCGTCGATCTCCGCACTGTTGCGATTGGTCCTCTTTCGGTAAAAATACTTTCTGCATGCGGCGGCCGACAGCAACAGCAGCCGTGCCCGCGCGACAAAGAACAGCAGCACCAACACCACCAAACATGTCTGCCGCCACGATCCGGCCGTCCGCTACGGCCGTGTGCACCTTTGCCGTCCGGGCGTCGGTGGTGCGCCGCAGCTGCTGCCCAAGCCGGCGGCGTCGTCTCGTCGCAGCCTCGTCGTCTTCGTCTTCGTCGTCGTCGTCGTCGTCGTCGTCGTCGCCTCGATTCTATGCCACCCAGCACCAAAGTTCTTCCTCCTCCTCCTCCTCCTCCTCATCCACCTCCCGCCGCCGCTCTGTCACCCCCTTCAACGACGATGGCCACATCCCCTGGACCGACCTCTCGGCCGGCGAGAAAACCGCCCGCGCCGCCCAGCAGACGTTCAACTTTGGCCTGGTCGTCGTCGGCGTCGTGCTGACCGGCACCGTTGGCTACTTTCTCTACACCGACGTCTTCTCCCCCAACAGCAGGGCCGTCGCCTTCAACCGCGCCGTCGACCGCGTGCGCGCCGACCCGGCGTGCATCGCCGCGCTGGTCGGCGACGTCCCGGGGCCGCTCGAGTCCGACGGCGTCGGCAGCCGGGCCATTTCGGCCTTTGGCGAGGCGACCAACAACAAGTGGCAGCGAGCACGGCCTATCGCGTATGTTGCCTTCTCCTCCTCCCCCTTCTACGGCCTCCTCTAACAGTCAAGATCAACCGAGCGAACAGACGCGCAGGGCGACCACCTGCTGCTCAACTTCCACGTCCAGGGCGCCCGCGCCCAGGGCACCGCGTACGTGCACATGCTGCGACGGCCGGGAGAGAGCACCTACGCATACCGGTCCTTCTATGTCGACGTGCCCGGCCACGAGCGCATCTACCTGGAGCGGCCGCAGGACAGCAGCGGCGGGGCCGACAAGCGGACGCTGTTTGGGATCAAGTGGGCATAGCAGCAGCATGACAGAAAAGAAAAGATACAAAGACAACAAAGAACAATGCAACGTTGCACAAGCGCAAGCATTAATATTATTAAGTCATGTGTGTAGGTGTGTGCTGTGGTGTATACTGCAAACCCAGGACGAACAAAACGCCCTTTGGGCCGCTTCCTTTGTACGAACGGACCCCCTTTCCCATCAATTCAGCTCCTCGTCATCCGCCTTGCTCAGCCACTTGTTCATCTGCGCGTACTTCTGCTCAAATGTCTTCTCCAGGCGCGTGCACAAGCTCCAAATCGGGTCGCCTCGCTTCCAGTACGTGTAGACATTGGCAAATATCTGCCGCATGTCCGCGACAAACTCCTCGGGCGTTGCATACCGGCCTGCGTCCATGTTGGCCTTGATCGTGCTCAGATCCATGGGCCGCTTGACCTTGCTGAAATAGTCCGGCACGCCCGACGCTGCAGGGTCGACGGGTTCGCGAAACGGGCCCACCAGCCGTGTCCAGAAGCCTGTGTTTGGTTAGGGGAGAAGAACAAAACCAGCAGAGGGCGGAGGACCTACCAGGCCCAGAAAGCATCCGAGTCAAGAGATGTGAGCAGAAGCGGAGCTTCTGGCTCGTGCTGAAGGCGTCTGCGTCCAGGATCACCTGTGTTCGCCTCCTGGGCACTTTCGGCGTCGTGGGCAGCGACGTCCTGCGCACCGGCCACGACGACGCCTGGCCCGACGCAGAACTCGGTTCTGTCCGTGCGCTGCCCACCGAGTGTGATTCGGCATACCGCGCCCGCTTCAGGGTCAGGGGCCGTGCCGCCGCCCGGCCCCTAACGGTGATGTTCATCTCGTCTGTGTCCTCTCCGTCGCTTTCTCTCTCGTGCTTGCCGCCGCTGCCACTGCCACCATCCTGCGGCACATCCGTCGGGAGCGCGGCCATCCAGATATTGTCACATGCGCTCATAGCGATGACGAGCTCGCTCAACAGCTCTTTGGGCAGTGAGCGCGCAAAGTCCGATCGGTCGTTGCTAGAGCGTAGGTACTCGGCCGCCCACGAGAGAAGAAGCTGGCGGAGGGACGCGCCCTCGGGCGTGTCCTTCCACACCTGCAGCAGCAGGGGGGTGGCCGGGATCGTCCGGGACACGCGCTTGCGCTCGCACATAGCCTCGAGGGTGCGCTCGCACAGGCCCTCAATGTCAAGCTTGTGGCCCAGCTTCCAGATGTCGACGAGAACATCGTAGGCCGGGATCTGGTCGGGGTCGGGGAAGATGTTGCCCGTGTACAGAAAGTGCTGGGCATGGGCAAACACCTCGACGGGCGTGTCGGCGAGTCGAAGCACATGCTGAATAGTCCGCTCCTCGCCCACGCCCTTACGGAAGTACTCGCGAAAGTGGCCACATTTTGAGCACAGAAAGTCTTTGTGGATGCCGAAAGGCGTCTCCTCGGGCCCAACTAGAATGATGGCGAAGATGGGGTGAGGGTCGCTAAAACAAGGTCAGACGGATTGGCCATCGGAAGAATAAAGATCAAACTAGCGTGAAATGAGATGGTATAGGGACAACTCACAGCCAAGAGAACGCTGTGGATTCGCCGGCATCGGTGCTATCGTCGGCAGCAGACGCAGCAGCGGTAGGTGGATCGGCATCAGAGGCAGGCTCGAGCATAATGAGGGTGAGATGAGATGCGCTGTGAAGAGGTTCTAACTGGTATACGTAGTTAGCACCGCGATATTCCGTGAGTCACTCAAAGACCAACGCACGCAAGCAGAGGGACCATTGACGTCGTCAAATGAGAGAGTCGGGCTGCCTCTATGAAGAGGCGTCAAAAACAACGATGAAAGAAATGCTCCGTCGCCGGGCGCGATGAAGACTGCCTCAACAGCGATGACCGGCTCAATCAAAATGAAGAGGGGCCAATGAGAGGAGAGCACAAGAGAGACATACGTATCGGCGACGTTTCTATCGCTGTTGATGAGATTGAGCCGCGTGTGTGAGCAGGTGAGGCTTGCGGCTTTCTCCCAAGAGGCTCGCGATGCGGTCGCAAACGCGTGCTGTGAGAGACCGATCGGCGGCGGGTGAGGCAAGGCAGGATCTCTGTGAAATTAAAGACGAGCGCGGGAAATTGAGCAGTGGGTGAAACCAAAATATAAAGGGGAATGGACAAGAGAAGGAAAAGAAAAAAGAAGTGAGGGGGAGGCAAAATGCACGATCCAAAAACAAACTGAAAAAAGGTGAATCCAAAAACAGAATGAGCGATGAGTGACGCGGGGAAAGAGAAACGAGTCGAGTGAACGGGGGAAGGCGCAACAGAGGAGACAAAGAAAAGAGGCAGGTGTGAGAGACTTTGCCCGTGAACAGCACTCGGCGTTAGTCATTAGTCATCTTAGATGAGCCAGAACGATGATGAAAAGTGAGACACGCTTCAGTGGCGGGAAAAGAAGAATCGATGGATAGCCATATCGACGGAGGCAGAGGATGTGAAAGATAAAATGAAAACAATATAGGATCGCTATAAGGGCCAGTCTGCGTGGAAGTCGCGTGAAATGGTGATAGCCTGTAGTTGGGCCTACGAGCACTAAACAACAGCTATAAGAGAGCTATAGAACACCTGGAATGGACAGGGCTGAAAGCTAACAAAATCGCCGCGGCTCCTTGCCGTCGATCTCGTGTTCACTCCGCCAGCCAAACGTATTACCCCCATTTTCTTTCAGCTACAAGGCACAATGCAGAATGCTCCCCTGCAGGCAGCCTGTGCTCAATTTGCGGCAAGACGTTGTGCTTTTGTCACACCGGCACAGCAATACGAGAAAAACAGCCACGGGTGGTGCAATGTCGGATGTTATAATTTTTGTTTTCGTGAAGCTTCTTTTCCAGGGCCGGATAACTAACACGGACAGATATCAAGAGCAAAACGCGGAAAGGGGTAAATAGTGAAAATAGATCTCAGGATCTTCAGTGATGAAAAAAGGGGTCTTGTATGCTTCAGTACGAGGCAAGCCTCATAGTACCGTCACATACAGCGAACCAAGAGAAGCGAACAAAAGGATATAAAATATGTGCAAGGGAAATTCATAAAAAAACAGGGAGACAACGGGGGGTTCCAAGCACGATCCTGTGGTTCCAAACCGACGGGATCAGAACGAGGAGACTTCTGCCCCCGCTAACCCTGGGTATCGTGGTGAAAAAAAAAAGAAGATCGAAACTCGCAAAACACAAGGCAAACAACTCGAAAAGCCAACTCCTTGGGCCAGTATAAAAGAGCTAAACGACACTGGCAATTGGGGAACCTGCCAATGGCATAACATCCAACAATTGCACACCCAAAAAAAGCAAAATAAAGGGGGAGGTAAGGGAGGGAGGGAGAGAAGAAGCACGATCAGGCAATGATGAGATCAGATCGTCGGAAAGGCGCGAGGTCCGTTGTGTCGTAAATCGTGTGGCGGAGACGGAGCGAGCCAGAAGAAGCTGTTCTGCTCTTACAGCAGGAGCGCAAAACCGGCAGCCAGCAGCGCCACAGCAGCACCGGCCGCCTTGACCGAGCCGGCCGCGCTGGTAGCGACCGTGGAGGCGGTCGCAGACGGTCCACCCGCTGCCGAAGTGAAGTTGTTGGACGAGGCCGGCGTGGCCACCGCAGCAGCAGTGGTTGTCGTGCACGGCGTGGTGCTCAGGCCGGTGCCCCAGCTCGACACAATGGTGGTGTAGTTGCCGTGAGTCTTGTGCGTGATCGTGGACGAGACGCTGCTGGACGTCGAGTTGGGGGCGACAGACGACGACAGAATAGACGACGATGAGGACGACGAAGACGACGAAGACGTGGTGGACGTCGACGACGAAGACGGGGGCGCAGAGCTCGACGTCGTCGGCGCAGCGACCTCGCTCGTCAGGGCCTTGTCGAGGCCGTAGGACTTGGTGCAGTCTGCGAGGGACTGGCCTTCGGGACAGCAGACAACGAGGTCGTCAGAGCTGCCGGCACAGTAGTAGCCCTCGTCGCACGAGTCTAAGCGGAAGGGCGATTGTTAGCATACACTCTCTCCAGGCACAGCACACCGGGTTCGGGGTTATCACATACTGCCAGAGTTGTCGGGACAGCAGACCTGGGTCACCGGGTTGTAGCAGTGGATGGCGTTGTCGGTCGACTGGCAGGTCTGGTAGCCGGCACCGCAGGCCTCGGAGCAAGACTCGCCGAGGCCGCAGAGAGTCTCGGACGGGGAGTAGACGCTGACATCGTCGCGGGCGACGACGCCGAACATCTGGTGGACGGACATCAACATGCGTGCGTTGTTGGCCTTGTACGGCTGGGGCTCGGCGACAGCCTGCGCGGCGACGGCCAGGAGGGCCACCGCGGTGGTGGACTGGAAAAGCATGGTGAGAGTTGAAGGCGAAACTGCGCGTGCTGGTCGTTTCGGGTCGAAGGGAGACGCGGGCGGTGGCCGAGGCAAACGAGCGTGACTGAAAATCGAGCAGAAAAAGAATGGCACGAGTATAAGATACTCAGAAAGCGAAAGCAAAAAAAGGGAGGATGGTTGACGCAGAAACGCAGGACGGAAAAAGAGTGTGGGAAAACGAGGTAAAAGAGAGACAGAAAGGGCAAAAAAGAGGCAAAAAAAGAGAGAGCGGGCCAGAAAAGGAGACACAGAAGAGGGAAGGAGGAAATGAGAAACAGCGCACGCCCCCCAAAAGAGTTTTGTATGCGACAAGGGTCAGGAGGAAGAAAACAAAATAAGGGACCCACATGGAAACGCGCAAGGCGGGTCCTACGGGTTGACAGGTATAGTGGTACATTGCGGTACTTTGCCGCTACACTATATGCGCGCCGCTTGGGCGTACAAATACACAGCGTCGCCTGCACTCCTTGCTGCATGCTCCTTACAGGCCCCGGTTGAGGGGCCAGGGATCAATTAAAGTCTGTCCGAAACGAGCAAAACGCAGAGAGAGAGCCCCAGTGAGTTACGCGTCCGCATACTCCGTACTCCGCACGCAGTCGTATCGCGCAGGTATCTTTCCGTCAGGAATACTTTTTCCAGCCTGCGTCTGGCCAGCGAATTGGGCAGGAGCACAGCTTAAGGGCCCTCTAAGTGGCCTCTGTAAGATACCCTGTATTTGCGTGTGCTCTGTAGCGCCTGGGCAGGAGTCTGGGCACCAGCACGGCCTGCGTGGCCACAACGTCCAGACCGCTCTCGTTCTCAACTTGTCAAACGCCGACGGTCGCAGTCGCCTCGTGAAACAGAGTACCGCTCGTATTCTCTCCGGACCAGCTCCCTTTCCGGTCTTTTTCGTCTTCACTCTACTCCGTACTCTACTGTCTTCTTACAGTTCGACTTCGAGGTTTATCGTAGTCTTACGAGTATTCTTGCATCTTTACTCGTATTTTATGTCGCGTCTCTCCTCCCAACTCCGTACGGAGTACTCACCGTTATTCCAGCGGTTGTACCCCTTGCGTACTGCGACCTAGCTAGGCGTTGGTGGCGGGTAGAGCCAGCCAATCAGCGCCAGTTGGTACCTGACAGCATTTCCGCGTTGTTGGCCCGCTTCGCCCGTCTGATTGGTCAGGGGGCCCTCTCTTTAAGATTTCCTCTGCAAATCCAACGGTCGGCCTGGCCCCGGCGGGCGAGAGTGGGCGGTCGCTCGTTCGCTCTCCATGTCTCAGGCGCAAATGCCAACGGCGTGAACAGGTGTTTGTTGTCAATTGGCCACAGCCACGACATTTCTGCAGGCGTGTTTGTTCCAATCGCAATTGAAAACAGTGTTTTCGTTTTGCTTCTTCTTGATTTTTCCGCTTCTGCGTCTTCAGTTCGGTTTGCGATTATCATGTCTTTCGGGGGGGAGGGGGGGGGGGGGGGGGGAAGAGAAAAACCCCCTTATTTTTACTGATGAGTATAACGGCCGGTATTTTCTTCCTTGTTCTCACAAACACACTGGACAAGATATCCTACACGGTCTTTTGTTTGTTTTGTTTTTCCTTGTCCTCTCTTTGCTCTCTGACCGTTCAAATGGCGTGTTAAAATATGTTCTTGTAAATGGGGTGTTTTTTTTTCTGAATTCTTTCAGATAATTTTCAAGGCCTTCGTAATACTCTTTATTCTCACATCTCTTCCCTCTTTATTCCGACAGCCGGCCCCAAGGTAGATAAAGCGCATACGGGCAATGTTGTTATATTTTCCCCGTAGCCATCTAGGGTTTTTTTTCCTTGATTCAGGCAGAAGTTGATCATATCATCATAGCGCTCTTGGTTCTATAGCTCCTCTATCTTGTTCTTTCAAAAATCCGAGTCGTCTTCGCTGTCCGCGACGCTCTGTGACCCTCGCCGCCTCGCCGGCCGGTGTGGCGGCCATGCGTCGCGCAGCACGCCGAGCCGCCCGCTGCTGTCGAGAGCCTCGTCCAGCACTCCACGCCTGGGCGTGGATTCTTCGTTCCCACCCTTGTCCTCTGTCTCCTCTTCCGCTTCTTCGTCCCCTTCGTCCCCTTCGTCCTCTTCGTCCTCCCCGTACACCCGACCCAGCAAGAGGTCTTCGCTGCCCTGCCACTGCGGCGGCATCCGCGGCATGCTGTCGTCGTCATCCCAGCCATAGTCGCTGTCGTCGTCTTCGCCGCCGCGCCGGCCCCTGCCGTCACCAGCCCCCCGGGGCGGCTGCGTGCTGTACTGCACCTCGAAGAGGCCGGACTGCCACGGTCAGCAGCGTTTCGTCCCTCTGCTCTTCAACTCGTGCTCACTTACCTCGCGGAGGCCAAACCCGACCACGTGCTCGACACCTGACGAGTTGGCGCCGGGGGTGTTGATGTCGTGGCCGAACCCGTTGTTGTCGGCGCCGCCGAAGCCAGAGCCGGACCGGCCAAGCTTTTGCACGCCCACAAACCGGCCGCCCACGGGCCGTCTGCTGCTGCTGCCACCGGTTGTCCTCTTCCTCTTTGCTTTGGTTTTCTTTCCCCCCCCCCCCTCTTCCTCCTCTCCCTCCTCCTCCTCCACCCAGGCCCAGTCGCGGAACAGCACTAGGCGCGCCGCAATAGCCCGGTCCCAGACGACCGCGTTGATGGCCGGCGCCAGCCCCGCGTTGTTCCGCCCCGGGCCGCCGCCGACGCGGCTGGCGCACTGCGTCAGCACGACGACGGCCAGGTGGCACGTCTCAGCGAGCCGCTCGAGCGCGGCGGTGATGTACTGGAGCACCTGGGTTCGTTTTTCGTAGGGGGTGGGCCCCTTCTTCCCGTTCGCCATCAGCGGCACTTTTCCTTCGGCGGTCCGCGGGAGCGCATAATTCACGAGGGCCGAGAGGGCGTCGATGACGAGCAGCGTGGTGCCGGGCGGCAGCCACGGGGGGTGGTGCGGCGTCGCCGCGGCCGGCGGCGCGCACAGCAGGGCGATCCAGTGCGGCAGGCTCGGGCACACATAGCGCACAAAGGCGTCGGACAGGATCGCAGGGGTGGCGTCGGCGGGTGTATCGGCGGCGGTCGACGGGTCCGCCGTCAGTGGTGTCTGCTGCTGCTGCTGCTGCTGAGCCTTGACGACGGCCGACAGCCGCGCAGAACACAGTGGAGAGGAGCAGTCTGCGAGAGAGAAGCGTGAGAACACAAGGAAGAGACGACAAAGTCAGAAAAGGGCACACGCCGTCCTCGTACCGATCCACACCGCGCGGCCGCCGTCGCGCACGGCGCTCGCAACAAGCTGCATCCTGTCCACCAAGGCCACGTCAGCATTCGCAACGGGAAAAGGGCAACAGGCCACACAACACACACACGGCCACCCGGGTCCCTGCTTCCTACCCAAAGGCCGTCTTGCCCGCCCCCGGCGGACCCCAGATCTCGGTCAGCTGGCCGCGCCGGACGCCACCGGTGGCGGTTGCTGTGCTGCGCAGTGCCGACGGCGCCCGTCTCCGCTTGCGGGACCGCTGGCTGCCAAAGCGGGTGGCCTCGCCGCCGTCGAGGTCCGCGTCGTCTTCGCCGTCCTCGGAATCGGATGACGCCGTGGGTGGTGGCACCCCCGCGAGGATACCATCGAGGGTGGGCAGGCCGGTAGATACGAAGCAGCTGGCCGCCACAGGCCGCTTGCCCCCCCCGGCCTCGGCCTCGTTCTTGGTCCTGCCCGCCAGCGCCGCCGCCGCCTCGTCCTCGGCTGGGCTCAGCAGGGCCGCATCGACGTCGGCTGCCGACACCGTCAGGACACGCCCTACAACGCAGAAATACATTAGCCGGTGTCCGGGAAAGCGCTTATTCACAATAACGACCGACGCACGCGTTTCGTGCCGGCCAGGCGTGCCAAAATTGGCCACGTCGTGGCCATGGATGGCATGGTAGTCCATCGCTTCTCCTTCCCGCCGGTACTCTCTCCCCCCGCATGCGTCCCAGTACACGTGGGCCGCTCGTTCTGGTTCGGGGTGGCAGTCTATCCCGTCGTCGCTATTGTCGTCGTCGTCGTCGTCGTCGTCGCGCCCGCTGCGGAAACGCGGTCGCGGTCGGCGCGCGCATGTGGTTCTCCACAGTGCGTTTTGGGGTGAATTGCGGGGCCGCTCTTCTACGAGTTCCAGGAATACGGACACCACCTTGCCGGCGTCTTCGGCCACGGGAAGATCTCACTCGCTTCGCAAGGACGCGCAAAAGGACCACAAGCCGCACTCTTCTTTCAACCTTTTAACTCTTATCTGGCGTCACAGACAACGTCACTGCCACACCTCCGCCGCTCTCCCTTCCCGGACCCACGGACCCTTTTCACATGTCCGGTCCGATCGCCTCAAGCCAGGCCGGCCGAGACCACGGCACTCGTTCACAGCCCAATCAAGACGGCCCGGGGAACAACGGTGGACAGGAACCCCGGATATCAGGACCAACGTCCCCTCTCGGCTCAGTAAGCATCGATATATCTTGTTGGGGAGAAGATCAAGGCACAGAGTAGCTGGTGGTGTTTCGTCATGGACGCTTGGCAACCATCAACCGCGATCGCGACGCCAAGCGGACCAAGGCTTGGATCGCGCGGTGTTGCTCCGCGGTCCTTGTTTTTTTCTTCTATGTCGGCCGGCCGGAACAACAACACAAGCCATGCAGATGTCAGACCGACGTAATGTGCCAGACTTCAGAAGCGTCGGCGGTGGAGCCCGGGGGAATACGGAGTATAGCCGCGGGGGGGAGGGAAAGGGGAGGGGGGAAAGGGACCCGAGGCAAGCCGGAGGTCGTCGACCCGTGCGTACTCCGTACGGAGTAGTATTATCTCCGTACTTTGTGAGACGCAGACGCCCAGGCTTTGAGACGGAGGGCGGCTCCGTTTCGACTTGACTCTGTACGGAGTACTCTGGGGGGGGGGGGGGGGCAAGCGGGAGTGTTGCACTCCGCTGAATGATTTGCCTTGGCATTGCACCTCCACGTCTTCCCCATATTTCATTTCGCGACGAAGGCGCGCCGTCGGAGCCGTCTTATCTACGGAGCACGCACCGTCTACGACGTTCTCCGTACTCGTAGGAGGAATGGAGGAGCTTTCTCGGGGAAGATGGGGTGAGGGAGGGGGGACACGGGTATATCGGGTGGGGAAGGGGGGGGGGGGGTGCTCTGGCGTCTGGAAACAACCGAGCAGAAGGGGAGGAGGGAGGGGGGAGGGCAAGGGGGTGCAAGGTCGCATTGATTTTCCCTGTGACAGACATGATTCAGCTCGGGCATGCTTGCCAGAGAAGCTACTTTCGTCGTGGGAAGCCGTCCAGTGACCAGAGCCGTTCGCTCTTGCTCGTACGATAGCAGACGGGCCGTGAGCCGACGAGGCTGCGGTTCTGGCGTGACCCCAGGACCCCGGTTCAGTGGGCATCCTACGGAGTATGGGGGAAGGAAGCCTCTCCTCTTCGGGCAGGATTGCGACGAAGACCGCTGCGCCCCAGACGGGACCGAGTCTTCCCCAGCTTCGCACGAGGCCGCCGGCGACGAGCTACCGCCGCTTTGGGGCAAGGCAGGCGGACCGGCGCCATTTTTCTCAGTGTTGTTGATCGTTTTTCTACTCCAGGAGCAGGCCAGGAGCAGACCTCGCCCTGCTATTGGGCATAGCGTCACAAGCCATGCTGGGGTTTGATGAAAACAGAGTCCGGAGTTTCTCACGGAGTTACGGCGTACGGAGTTAAAAAGTCAACTCACCACGAGACGCTTCGGAGTCGTCAGCCGAGACCGCAGGGAGTCCGCCCGGGCGACGAGACCGGGGGGTGGCCATCGCCGAGACAGGGCCCCTGGGAGCAACTGTTGTCTCGCGGTGCACTGTGGCGAGTGAGTGGCGTTCTCGGCTGCCCCCAAAAGTGATTTTTCTTTTGTTTACTTGCGCAGGACACGACGCAGGAGGTCGTGTCCTGCGGCTCCGTTGCGGAACAAGTGAGCCCGAAATCCCTTATGGACCACCACCCATAGATCTCCATATGCGGTTTAGCCTGCTCTATTTTAGGACTAGCGGTTTTTATATCTCCTTGTCGCCGGCCACCGTTTTTGGAAGTCGTAGATATCACTAAATTTAACTGAATCACTACGAAAAACAAGAACATAAAGAGCGCGGGGATCGCGGGGATCGCGGGGATAGCGGGGATCACGGGGATCGTAGAAGGTGTGAATGCCATAGAGGGCACAGAGGGCACAGAGGGCACAGAGGGCACAGAGGGCGTACGCCGATATATTCCAACAGAGTTAGAGTATAAAGCGTATACTGTCATTTTGTATGTAAATCGCCTAGTATTTTATGTTGCCGACGAAAATCAGACACCGTATTCTCTATACAATTATGGTGCTTCGTCCGGACAAATAGCTGCGTAGCGCCTATTATCCTATCAGGGAATTTGTGGGTGGGGGTGGCCTGTAAGGGCCCGGCGGGGCCGTGCGGCAACAACGCACCGTGGCCATCCCCGGTTTTTCCTGATGCTAGCGCACGGAAAAGCCCTTCAGCCGAACTGCTTGTCGCCCACCGCAGCCTCGGCAGCGTCCCTCAAGCGCTGCAGCCAATCAGGAGCAAGCGCACTTATCCTCGGTTAACAAGTTTTGCGTCGCCCTTTGGCTGCCGCTCTCGTACTTCCGCCGTACATACGAGACAGACGACGATCCAAAGCAAAACGGATCGTCTGGGGAGTTCGGCACCAGCAGCATCGGCACAGACGCCTTTCCCTCGGGTACGCAAAGGCGCGAGCACGTTCATTGCAATGTGCGAGGCTGCATCCTCGGCTGTTCTCTCCGAGGAATGATGCCCGCCTACGAGTACGAGTAAGATAAGCAGTCGAATGCAAGCTGTATTGCGTCCATGTGTTTCTTTCATCAATTGTACTTTGTGCACCGGCCTGCCTGATCGCCGTACCATATGGAGTAGTGCAAAGCGTAGTGCATACTCGGTACAGATACCCCAGACTCTAGAGCAGTTCCCCTCATCTCTGGGTTTTTTGTGCGGCGGACTTGTTCATGATTCATGAGGCACAAAGGTCTCGCCTAGCCGGTCCAGCATGGTTTCTCTCTGCTTGCACCCTACCCGTGCTGCGGCGCGCTCCACGAGACGCGAACAGCTTGCATCACACCCTGCCGGTGGAGAAGGCAGGGGTTGGGTTGCAAAGCGCACTGAAATAAACCCACGGAAGAGAGGGAACTAAAATGCTGGGGAAGGGGCACATGAGTCAAGAGCAAGCGGTGGATCGGCGGACAGCGATGAGGTCGTGAGGACGATGCCCATGCGAAACACGGACTTCATACTCCGTCCCCCGTAGACGGATGGCATGCGGGTGCGGAGAAGAAACGGAGAACGGGCCTACTCTCGGTGCCTCTTCCCGGCGACAGAGCTGATGCTTGCGTTGCACAGGCATGCTCACGCTGTTCTCCGCCACGGACGGGGGGCCCTATCGCACCTCCACCATGGGGGCGAAACACGGAGGAGCGCCGCGATAGGAAGCCGGTTCCATGTGATTTTCCTGCTAGGCTACTGGGGGAAAAACGGAGAAACTCGGGGGCCTCGGTGTAGCGCCCGAGCTCGCCAGACGCTATTCCTCCGTGCTCTTACGGAGAACGCCTCTCCCTTCTGGGGAACGGTCTAGCCTTGCGACGAGCTGTCACCGGAGATTGATGGGTACGGAATGGGATTACAGCGTGTAAAACTCCGGCCACAGCACGCACGCAACCGTGTCCTGCCCCGCCCGTCTCAGGCGGCCATCGTCCGCTTTGCTGCAGCACCCCCTTATCGTAGGATACTCCGTGTGCGTTTTCCTGCCCGGGCATTCTTCGGCTCCGCTTCGGCGTTGGAGGGGAGCAGAGAGATGCCAGAGCCTGCCCCAGCCACGTTTGGGGCCTGAGGTTCCAGTGCTTTTCTCCATTTGGTGGTAAGATTGCATCATCTTGTGCAGGTTTAGTATGGCCGAAGACGATGGCCCGCTTCTTGGCCCGTATCTTTGGGAAGAAGAGAAGAGGAAAAAAAAGATCCAAACGCCACAGAAAACGGACTTATGGCGAAAATAGACCCAACATTGGCGCAAGACAGCCCGGCCTGACCGGTCTGAATCAGGCTCGGTCTTTTGCATGGCGTTTGGCCATTTCCGTTTGCCGCGCATCGAATTGCGCAGCCGCGGCAGAAGTCCGCCCAGGACGTTTGGGTGGGAGCAGGATACGCAAGAATGGCGTAAGCGGGCGTCTTGGTTACGTGGTGTGGGGGACGTTGTTGGACGGAGGGGCTCTGCGGTTGGAGGACGGAACGCTTAGCCGACGACGGTGTTGACCGAAGTGTGTGAGCGCTAGCAACTGAACGGCTACGGGCGCAATACTCCAGACTTGAGATAAGATTGCGACACCCCCTCCCTCCCCAGGAGCTAGCAAACAGATCACCCCAGATTCCGTCCCTCGTAAGATACATCGTGCACATGCGAGCGAGGCCTCGTCGTAGCCGTACCCAGTACTCGTACTTTCTTTCTCTTTCTTTCTTCTTCTTTCATCTTCTTTCTTCTTCTTTAGATCCAAGACACTGCGGCCGAGAAAAAGGACCCCCAAGACCGGACGACGTTGTCCGGCCGGTGGTCGATCCCCGTGTCTCACTGCTGTGCATTAGGCGTACAAGTTCGATACGATACGAGCATGCAGCCGGTCCAGGCCCCAAGGCGGTACTGATCGACGACCACCGCCGAGCTGAATGGGCAAAAAGAAAACGCAATGAAAGCAAATTCTTTTCCGCCAAGGTGCTCACTACGGCGCACGTCGCCCCCCTCCACGGGCGCATATCTTCACATGTATTCTTCAATCGTAGAGGCACAAGGAAAAGGGGGAGGAATAGGAGAACCAGGAGAACGACGGCCGCAAGAACAAACGGCTTCATGCCCTGAATAGGGGGTGGTGGCAAGACCAGGAGCCGACGTGCTACGTGACCTGTCTGTGATAGGCAGGTGACGAGCTGAGAAGAAAAGCGTAAAAGGAGGCTTGTGCTCCGTGCTCCGTAAGATGATACGCACAAACAAACAGATCATTCTCGTCTGAGGCGGAAAAGCGTATGCGAACGCGCGCCGCAACTTCGGACCCCTATACGCCGTAGCCGAGCGCGTTGTGCTGCTGCTGCAGGGGGAGGGCCGGGGAGGCCGGGGTAGCGCTGCTTGGGGAAGGAGAGGGGGGTGGCGTGTGGGGGCTTCCGTTACCGTGCCGGAAGAGGAAGGGGGACAGATTGCAAGCAAGGCAGCAAGACAGCAGCAAGGAACAACAGACGGCAGTTGCCTGCGTTTCCAGCCGAGAAGCTTACCCGTACTCCGTACTCCGTATCTGACAGGCCCATGCTGCGGCGGCGGCAGGATTGTTGCAGAGTACGGAGTACAAAGCGTTCGTATACGGAGTAATCCGCCAACGGAACGAAGGCGCGCTTTTCCGAAAAACCCCGAACATGTCAAACGGAACCGCCATCGAGAATCAGCATTGGCCTTATCTGGGCTCCACCCCACGCACAGCCTTGGAAGAAATTTGGGGGGAAAGAGCCACCGGAGGCGCAGACTCGTAAGATGCTCGCGGCACAATGCGACGGGCCGCAGCTTCTATTTCCATCACATATGCACCCCTTTTTCCTGCCGAGATGAGTCGGCGAGAACAGAGAAAAATGCAGTATCTGTAAAATGTATAAAAAAAGTACAAAAGAACTTCTCCCCTTCGCCACCGCTTTCAGGGCCGATTATGACGGCAAAAAAAAGGCAACAAAGAAAAAAAAGACTAGCAGTCCGGAGCCGCGCCTCGCCGCCCTATTCCAGGCCACGACTCTGGGGAATGCCGAACGGACAGTGACTCAGGGCGAGAAACGCCGTGAGCCAGTCGTTGGTCCATGCCCACCACGCCCCCCCCCCCCCCCCNNCCCCCGAGGGGTCCGTTTTGAGCTTATCGCGCCGATAGAGCCAGACGGTCCAGCGGAGAAATTGTCGGCGGACGTCCGACAAAACGGCAGCAAACGGAAGCCGGGCGGAAGGTTCCCTCAGCCCTTGTGCACCCTCACGCAACCAACAAGCTCGCTGTCGCACAAACTCTCGTATTCAAAAAGACGCAGATACAGACGAGGGGAAGCGACACTTTCTTCGTAGGCTCGCGCCATGCGCGTAGCATGGTAAAATTGTTCCGCGGCCGCTCGGCTGTAAGCAGTCGTCTTGCGTCGCCCGTCGCACAAAACGGAGGCACATGCTCGCGCTACGGAGCACCCCAAGGGCTCGTACCTTTTTGCCTGCTTTTTGCAGGATGCGCTACCTCGCTGTCTTTCCGTCATATCTGTCCCCCCGTTGCCCCACACCCCACGCCCCACGCTTTGCACTCCGTATCCGCACTCCGTACACCCCTCTTTCTGGACCGTCTTTCCCCGTTTTCTTTCGCACACGCCCCCNNAAAAAAAAAAGCCGTAAGGATAGCCCATTAACCTACCGAACCCCAACCGGCCATACCTCGTTCTTTCTCAGATACAGGCGGCCCCTCTCCCCCCCCCAAGAACCCAGCGGCCCATTTAAAACCACAGCCGTTCCTTCCTCCCGGAAAATCCCAAACTTTGCTTCTGATCCTCTTCTTCCTATTTCTTCCTTTGTGCCTCCTTTCCTCCTTTCTTTCTCCTTCATTCCGCATCTCACCTACCTCTCGCCTCATAGACCAGGACGCTCTTACACCTAGCCGCACTCTCTCGCTCTACTCCAGACCTTCCCGTCGAGCATCTTACCGCACTACATATACCTCCCTCCTTTTGTTCTGGGCCTCCCCAGAACCCCTCAAACGGCAGCTATGCAACGAGCCCAGTCTGCCGTGGACTTTTCAAGTCTACTGAACCCGGACTCGTCGTCGTCGTCGTCGTCGGAATCGCTGGATCAGCTCCGCAAGGGGCAGCACGAGCAGGAGCAGGCCGACCATAACGACGAGTCCGGTGACGTGGACATGGACTCGTCCGAGTCGACCTCGCCTGTGGCAGCTTCTGCCTCCACCATCCGGCCCAACGGCCCAGTGCCCAACGGCCAGACCGCTGGTCCCGACGCCGCGGGGATGCCTCGGCCTTACAAGTGCCCGCTCTGCGACAAGGCCTTCCACCGCCTCGAGCACCAGACAAGACACATCCGCACGCACACGGGCGAGAAGCCGCACGCCTGCCAGTTCCCGGGGTGCAGCAAGCGCTTTTCGCGCTCAGACGAGCTGACCCGGCACTCGCGGATACACAACAACCCCAACTCGCGCCGCCACAACAAGGCCTCGCACATGCCCCATGGGTCTTACAACCCCGGCCCGGAGGGCATGATGGCGTCATCGATCGGCGCCAAGGCCATCCGCTCAGCACCTCCGTCCGCGCTCGCGTCGCCCAGCCATTCCCCCCCGCACAGCTACTCCAACTACAGCCTGTCCAGCGGGCTGAAGCCGTCGTTCCTCAGCGCCAACAGCGGTTCAAATCGCCTCGGTGGTGCCGCCACGGGTTATGGTGGCAGCACCAGCCCGCAGCAGATGCAGCAGAACGCCGGCATGGACATTGCCATGCTGGCCAAGGCTGCACACCAGGTGGAGCGTGAGACGTTGATGGGCCCACCGTCGCACTTCTCGTCGCCGTCGGCATCCCGGCACCAGAGCCACAGCAGCATCGGCAGCATGTTTGCCAGCGGTGCGAGCAGCAGCAGCAGTAGCGGCAACCACTACCCGTCGTACGCGCAGCACTACAACAACCAGCCGGCGCAGCACCATCATCACCACCATCACCACCACACGACTGCCAGCCCACCGTCGTACTACGCACACTCGGCACACTCGTCGCGGGGCCACCTCCCGTCGCTGTCGGCCTACCACATGTCGCGCAGCAACTCGCACGAGGACGGGCACCAGCAGCAACCCGGCCACAATGGTGGCGGTGGTAGCGGCGGCAGCAGCAGTGACGAGCACTACAACAACATGCACGGGTTCCGGCACGTGAAGCGGTCGCGGCCCAACTCTCCCAACTCGACGGCGCCGTCGTCGCCCACGTTCTCGCACGACTCGTTGTCACCGACGCCGGACCACACGCCGCTAGCCACGCCGGCGCACTCGCCGCGGCTACGGCCGTACGAGCTGCAGCTGCCGCCGTTCCGCCAGCTGCCGCACACGACGCCGGCGCTGGCACCGCTGGAGCCGCAGCTGGACTCGGCCAAGTACGCGCAGCCGACGGCGATCAACGGCAACGGTGGTGGCATGGGCAGCAAGACCAGCAGTGGGATCTCGCTGAGCGACATCCTCAGCCGGCCGGACGGGACGCAGCGCAAGCTGCCGGTACCGCAGATCATGAGCAAGACGGTCTCGGAGATGCTGATGCCGGGCGAGGGCTTCAACCTCAGCGGGCGCAGCTCTTCGGCCAACAGCCTGGCCGGCGGCGACCTGATGGAGCGGATGTGAGCTCGCAGAAGCAAACCTCACTGCTTTCTCGCCACTCACCAACACCCAACCTCACTACTTCTTTCTTTTTTCCTTTTCTTTCTTTCTCTACTCTGATTGCGATTTCGTCTACAATGATTCTATGATGCTCTTTGTTCTTCTGCACTTTCTGCTTTTTTCTTCATTTGCGCCGGAACTTACAGGGAAGGCATAATTCACATCATAGACTGGGGGGCCTTTGTTCAACCACGGGAGGGAAACGGATATACTTTTTACATGGACCACGCTGTATTTGTTTCGGTTTATTTTCTATCTTTTTTTTTTTCCTTGTTTGGCAACTATGATGGACTAGTCGGAACCGGCTCAACGGGATTTCGCTCGATATCACAACATGATTTTTTTTTTTCTTTTTGCTTCTCCAGCTCTTCGCTCCTCCTGTGCACTGCCTCATCCTCCCGTGTGATGCGGAAGATGTGGTAATTAAATCCGCGAGATAGGCGAGGAGGGGGGCGCGTGTCCCCTGTTTCTCGGCATCGCAAACGAACGGGCGCATCAGCTGCTCTGGCCGTCAGCCTCCCCCACGCTGCGAAGAACATCCGGGGAGGGAGAGGGGGGGGCTGTGTCAAAAGGAGACACGTCTTTTCTTGTAGGATGTCCTGGCTCTGGGGAAACACGGGAAGGGATACGGGGCATGTGCGACGAGGGCGGCACAGGCAGCAGAGTACAACGTGGTACGCAGGAAGGGGGGGGGGGTCGCAGAGGGGACGAGACGACGTTTCGAGAGGGCTGGAAAGGCGTGAGACGGAGGGACGCGACAGCAGGCCGCCGCGGACAGGGGTAGAGCAATGCGACAGAAAAGGAAAAGAAAAATAAAGAATAAAGAAAATAAAAATAAAAATAAAAATAAAAATCAATTCAGCCCACTCAGCCGTCCTGGGCCCCCCGGCCCCTTCTCCCCCTCTACCCCGTATCTATCCGTATCTTACGAGTAAGATGCGCCCAGACGGCTTACTTTTCTCCGCACGGCGCGCATGTTCCTCCGTACTTTTTTGATACGAGTGAGAACGATCCCCCCCTCCCCCCTGCCCGGAACCTGTCTCCGGCCGGCCGCACCGGAAAACATGCAGCACATCATCGCCTTGCTTTGCTGTCGCCTCGTGTGGTCACGGAGTAGGCAGGCGACTGGGATGGCAAGGGCTTTCTTGCGTATCTCTGCGCGTACCGTGCACCAACCACGGGGCCGAGCGGAAGGGCCAGGCGCCTGCGCCAGATGATCCCTAGACTGTCTCACATCCGGGCTATGAACTGAGACAAGGAGAACGAGGCCGAGATCAGGAGAGGAAAAGAGGGACGTTGAAGAAAAAAAAGACCCGGGAAGATAACAGCTCGAAAGAGAAAAAGAAAAAAAAGAAAAAAAAAGGGAAAAAAATTTAAAAGAAAAAAAAGAACAAAGATGCACGGGAAAAGCGTCGATCTTCGCACTCTGGCCCCTGTGAAAGATGACCGTAATACAATACGACGCCTTGAGTAGGAGGTGCCTTCGCTTTTTACCCCACCCCCCCCTGGTGTTTCGTCTGCCCTGGGAGCGCGCGGAACGGTGATGCTGAGAGGCGTTGTTGGGCAGACACATCGACGACGGGAAGCCCGTTGGGTCGAATCATGTGTTTCTCTCGTTCTCGTCAGCCCACCCACCACGACCACCCAGCACGACTGACCGCCACGACAGACCGCATCTCGATCCTCGTTTACAACGGACAACGGGCCACTGCAACAACACGCCCTCCGGCATCATTGGACTGTGTCGATTGCACCTTGGCCGGAAAGGCGGAGGGCAGGGTAGGGCGGGGTGGGGACGGGAGGGGGGGCGTGTGTATCGTATGATGATACCAACTGCCTGTTCGACAGACGGACGGGCCTGATGGTGGCCGGCGTGCAGGAAGAGAAAGCGACCGTTTCGACCGTTTCGACCACGGATTGCACGCCCCAGAAAGGGGTTCGGCACAGACTGGTCCAGCCCGGGTTCCGTCTCACAGCAGACGCCCAACAGACGACACAAGAGACGATGGAGGGGGAAAAGCAAGTCCGCCGTCATGCTGGGCGAAATACGAGCATGTGTAAAAATAGCCTCGTCGGAGACAACAGCCAGAGACAGCCGTGAGGCGTCACCGCCTTTCCTTCTCCTCGTGTCTTGTGTCGCGTTCAGTGCAGCACGGGACGGGCGGGACGGTGGCACGAGAAGGTGGGAGTCCTGTCCGATCGATGCACGTCGGGTTCTGGTCCTGTCTAGAAAAAAGGAAGAGCACAACACAGCGCCATGCAGCTCAGCGAGGCGCAAGCACCCGCAGCGCGGGCTGGGCGGCCCGGCGCACTTTCATCCAGCCGCCATGGGGGATCTCGACAATCGTTCCATCGATGCATCTAGAGGCGTTGTCAGCATGCCGGCAGAAGGGATCAAGGCAACGAGAGGGAGGAAACCAAACGCACACTTTGCGCCACCGCGCGTCCTCTTCCAACATGTGCACCTCCAGCATATCGATGGCGTCGTACCCTACGCGCTCGACACCGCTGCCGTCGTCCGCCGCCGGCCACTGCATGCCCACGTGCGCGCCGTTGCCGTACGCCGCCGTCATGACCTCCATCGTGCGCGCGGCGCCGATCGCCCCAAAGTGCACCAGCCGCAGCTGGCCGTCCAGCGGCCGGCTCGCCGGCGAGATGGTAAACGTCTTTTCCAGGTTCGACACCAGCGTTGCCAGCACGTAGTGGAACCGGTGGCCGGCCAGCGTGTGTGCCTTCGCCGGCGTGCCTGTCCCCGTCCCCGTCTCCGTAAAGGCCACGTCTGCCACATACGCGTGCGACAGCTCGAGCAGCGCGCCCGCTGCCATGCCGAATCGCTTGTCGCCGTGCTGTCGGTATTCCGGCGTGTCGCTCTCCCACACCAGCTGCGCGTGGAAGCCGTAGCTGGCCACGATGGCGCCGCGCAGCCGCGCAACCGGTTCGTCCGGCACCGCGTACCGGACCGTGTGTGCGCCCGGCGAGAAGGAGGCCACGAAGTCGGGAAGCGCCTGGAGACGGCCCCGGAGGAGCGTCCGCAGGCCGAGCACGAGAGACGACGGCCCCGACGACAGAGCTGGCAAGCCGGCTTCCGTTGCCGCTGCTGCGGCTTCTGCGTACGCCGGTCGGTGGAGGGAGTGGAACAGCGCGTTGCCCGTGCCGAGCGGCAGCACCGCAATGGTGACTGGCGCCTCCGTGTTGGTGTCGTCGTCGTGGTCGGTCACTCCGTTGAGAAGATCCACCACGCCACCGTCGCCGCTGAGCAAGATGACCATCGTCGTCTCCCGCTGCGTCTTCGATGCCACGAGACGATGTGCCAGCTCGCTGACGGACCGGGGACTGCTCGTCACCAGAACGTTGTAGCGGGGGGACGCCCCGCCGCCGACGAACACGGCCAGGAGCGGACGCAGCACGGTGTCGTAAAAGGCCTGCGCCCGCCCTAGACCCGATCCCGTCGAGACCACAACGTGCAGCGCCGGCAGCGCGGCATCCGCCAGCCACGCCGGGCCGCCGCCGGGACCACCGCCGCCGCCGAGCAGATGCCGCGTCCGCACGGCGGCCGGCAGCTGCTGGACCTCTGCCTCACTCAGAGCTGTGGTCGCGAGCGCAAAGGGAGGCTCGGCAGTGTCGCTGTCTCCCTGTTCGTGCAGCCACACCAGCGTATGATCGCCGCCGGGCGACTTGGGCGCGACAAGGCAGACGATCTCGTCTTCGGGCACGCGGACAGCCGGCGACTCGCGCGTGAGCACCACCGTGCCGTCGGCGTAGAGGACGCCCGGGTCGGCCATGGTCTGTTCTCGTCGTTGCCGCAGCTGGTCATCCCTTGTCGAGGCAACAAAAAACCGCGGTTTGCGATAGTTGTGTGTGCCTGGAACTACGCCGTAGATTTTGGCATACGGAGGGGGGCGGCGTTGGGATCCGAGGCTAAGAACGGCAGGAACACCCAAAAGGCAGAAACCGAAGGAAAGAGCGACTCCTCAAAAAAAGGCTGGATTCCGAGTACGACCGTGGCTCAGCGTAAGACGAGGAAGGTGCGGGCGATCTTCTTTCCACCGAGCGCCGATGGCGTCATTTGGCCGTCCTCGGCGCTGTGGCCCGGGGATGCAGTTTCCCGATTTGGCCGCATTGGACGAGACAGCATTCCTGGCCGAAAAGGGGAAAAGCAATCGATGCAAACGCATCTCGCGATGCTGGCCGACGATGGGAAAATTACTAAAGGTTGAGGGGTCATTGTCGTCGCCCGTGCTGTGTCCGCGGCCGCGGGGCTGTTGTGTCGTATTCGATTTCCGTTCTTTTGTTTTCATTACGTAGGGCCGCCGTTATCTTCGCGACCGGCCACCACCGGTCGCTATCTCGCCGTGAGCTTCCTGGTCCACGGCGGCGCTGATACGGGCCATGCGGGTAGGGCCGTGGAGGGGTCATGATCGGTATATGAACGTCTTCCTGGCCGCACCGTTCTTCATCTCGCAACCTCTGGACCGTCCATCTACTCAGAAACCAACCAAAGAAACACATCACCATGGGCAAAACCGCCATCCGCACCATCAACAGCGTTAGCTTCGACAAGCCTGCCTGGGAGCAGCCCAACGTGCATGTAAGCCGGGCGACCGGGCGAAGAAGGAGGGGCACAGGGCCGGGACCGGGCCCGGACATGGACCAAACCTTACACAGTGGCTAACACCTTTCTAGAACCGATGGCACCCGGACAGCACGTTTCTCCCGTCTCTTGCTCTGTCTACTCCGTATCTTTGCTGACACACGGCCAGTCCCCGCTGCCGGCACCATCAAGGATGGCGAGACGGTCAAGATTGAATGTCTGGACTGGTAGGCCGTCCGCTCTTCTCCCTGTCTGCACCCCCCTTCCCGACTAAACCCGCGCAGGACCGGCGGCCAGATCGGCAACAACGACTCCGCCGACGATATCCTCAATGCCGACCTCACGCGCATTCACTACCTCAGCGGGCCCTTTGCCGTGGAGGGCGCGCAGCCGGGCGACCTGCTGCTGGTCGAGATCATGGACGTGCAGCCGTTCCAGGACCAGCCGTGGGGCTTCACCGGCATCTTCGACAAGGCCAACGGCGGCGGCTTCCTCGACGAGCTGTACCCCACGGCCGCCAAGGCCATCTGGGACTTTGAGGGCATCTACTGCACGTCGCGCCACATCCCCCACGTCAAGTTTGCCGGCCTCATCCACCCGGGCATCCTCGGCTGCGCGCCGTCCGCCGAGGTGCTCGCCACCTGGAACACGCGCGAGGCGGCGCTGATCGCCGCCAACCAGCTCGCCGACCGCGACGTCGCCCTGCCGCCCGAGCCGCGCAGCACCCATGCCGGCGCCGCCACGGCCACCGACCCGGACCTCACCGCGCGCGTCGGCCGCGAGGGCGCCCGCACCGTCCCGGGCCGCCCGGAGCACGGCGGCAACTGCGAGTGTGTTTCTCTTCCTTCTCTTTGCCCATGCCTTCATCTCTGACAAGGCAGCATCAAAAACCTGAGCCGCGGCAGCAAGGTCTACCTGCCCGTCCACGTCCCTGGGGCCAAGTTCAGTGTTGGCGACCTCCATTTCTCCCGTAAGATACGTAGCTCCCCAAACCGCACGATGAGCACAGCACTGACAAAATCCAGAGGGCGACGGCGAGATCTCGTTCTGCGGCGCCATTGAGATGGCCGGCGTCATCACGATCAACTTCAAGGTCGTGCCCGGCGGCATGGCCAAGCTCGGCCTCAAGTCGCCCATCTACATCCCGGGCCCGGTCGAGCCGCAGTTCGGCCCCGGCCGCTACATCTACTTTGAGGGCTTCAGCGTCGACGAGCACGGCAAGCAGCACTACATGGACGTGACCGTGGCGTACCGGCAGACGACGTTGCGTAAGTCCACCGTGTCCAAACGGTCCTGAACATTCCTAACCCCCCCCCCTCCCCAGGCTGCATCGAGTACCTTCGCCGCTTCGGCTACAGCGACTACCAGATCTACCTGCTGCTGTCGTGCGCGCCCATCCAGGGCCACGTCGCTGGCATCGTCGACATCCCCAACGCGTGCACGACGCTGGGCCTGCCGCGCGACATCTTCGACTTTGACATTGGGCCCGAGGCCGCCATCGCCGCCAACGACGCCGGCACGCTGCGCCGCGACATGGGCACCTGCGCATTCCCGACGGGCATCACCGAGGGGGCTGTCACGGCCGGCGGCGCCAACAGCGCCGTGAGTTTCGGCGGCGGGATGACGTACAAGGCGTAGGGGCAGAGGAGGAGGAAAGCCATGTGCAAGACGGATCCATATATACAAGACAAACGCTCTGGCTCAGTCCAGCGCCAGCTCCGAAAACGCCGTGTGCCCCGTCTCCTTGGTGTGCTTGATCATGTCCTTCTGGCCGGAGCCGAGCCAGTTCTCGCAGCCGGGCATCTCGCAGCGGATGGCCATGGTGCTCGTGTCGGTGTAGTAGTGGGCAGCCTGCAGCTTGGAACACAGCTCCCGGGCCTTGGCCAGCACGCTGTCGTCGTCGGCGCGCCACTGCGTGACGTCCATGTCGGCGGGCAGGCCCAGGTCGAACGTCTGCGCGATGCGGTCGTAGTGGATGCCCGAGTACACCAGCACGCAACGCGTCTCGCGGTCCTCGCCGTACGTGTCGATGCGGCCGTACTTGACGTCGACCGAGCAGATCTGGATGCGGAAGATCTGGCTCAGGCACTCCAGCTCGATCGAGCCACCCCACCGCTGCGGGTCCTGCAGCCGCCGCGCGTAGTCGGCCGGCTCCATGTTCTCGAGCACCACCTTGGAGAACTTGGCCGGGTTGGCCAGGATGTGCGACGCCACCTGTGCGCGCAGCTGTGCCGCCGGGTCGGCGATGCCCACGGCCCCACCAAACGCCGTGAACATGCAGCTGTTGTCGTCGGGCATGACGCGCAGCACTGGGACGGAGGAACGTCAGTCAGTGGATGGTGAGCCGGAGCAGAGAAGAAGACGACAGGAGACACGCACCCAGATAGCCGCCGCCCTCCTCCCACGGCACCACGGTCTCATCCACGTCCATCTTCTTGGGCGTGAAGGCAGGCTTGGGTGGTGCTGGCGCAGAGCCCCTTGGGCCGGACGGCGCCGCTGTCGACCCTCCTGCCAGCTCGCCGTCGGCGGGCACAACGACGAGCGTGTCGCCGCCCAGCTTCAACGGCCCTAGAAGCTCTGTGTCGGCCGCCGCCAGGTCCAGCGTGGCCGGCGGATAGCCACGCTTGAGCGCAAAGGGCGGCGCCACGCCCGTCTTCTCGGCGATCGCCTGCACGAGCTGCGCCAGCGTCCAGTCGTCGGCGGCCTCGAGCGTCAGCGTGGCACGGGGCGCGCGCACGCGCAGCCGGATGGGTGCCATCGCTGACAGGTCCTTTGGGGGTCTTTCCAACAACCCCCCTCCCTTCCCGTTGACGGTCTGCTCCGGTGCTGTCGGGGATGCCCTCGTCTCGAAGACGTAGTCTCCAGGTAGCCAAGAGGAGACGATCCAAGAAGAATAGACGAGAGAGTCTCGGGGAACAAGGGGAGTCGGGAGAACGGGAAAACAGGCGAAGAAGCGTGCGTTGTAAATTGGAGGTTCGTCGTGGCGGGGACTTACTGCATACTCGTACGGGCCAAAACGGAGCCGAGGACCGGTGTCCCCCATCGTGGCTTCCCGGTACCCGTCGTGGGAAGTGGAGTGGTTATAGTGGAGACGGGCTGAGTAATATTTGCAGGGGGGCGCGCGCGCGCGCCGCGTCTGTCAAGTGCGACCGGGAGAAAGAGCAAACACGACGTCGCAACGCAACGCAACCGCCCCGACACCAGCCAACGCGGACGGAGAGCTGACGACAACGACACCGGCGCGTGAGACAGCCTGGGACGTGCTCATTCTAGAGCGGGACTTTTATAATCCAACGAATATTGTGGGCGATTCGGCGCGGCTTTCCCTTTTTTCCGTCCATCGTCAATTTTCTTTTTCTCCATCTATCTATCCTCACGATGGCCCCGACAAGAAGCAGCCTCAGCAACGGCGTGAACGCGTCTGCTGGGGGGGTCAAGGAGTCCATCGAAGCACGGACGACGCGTCGCGCCTCGAACGCGGACCCCGACGCGGACGACGATGCCGACGGCGAGGCGGATCCCGACGTGGACGCGGATGCGGACGCGGATGCGGACGCGGATGCGGACGCGGACGCAGACGGCGATGTGGATATGGCCGATGCGGCGGGCTCGAATTCTGTGTCAACGGGAACCGCCCGCTCGAAGAAGGACCTGCTGTACCTGATCGAGACGACGGCGCAGTACCTCAGCAGCTACGAAGACGAGTGGGTTTTCCTGATGATCGAACGCGCTCTCTGCTCTCTTCGAATGCTAACGCCTGGGACAGTGGTGTCGAGATCACGACAGGGTTCCAGCGCATCCCGAACAAGCGGCTGCTCCCCGACTATTTCGACGTGATCAAGGAGCCGACGGCCTTTAGCACGATTCGGGTGCGTTTTCTCCTTCAATTGTTTTCTATTTCTTTCCTAACGCCTCAACAGGGAAAAGTGCAGAAGCGCGTCTACAACGCGTTCTCCGAGTTTGTGCGCGACGCGGCGCTGATCTGCCACAATGCGCAGGTGTACAACCGGCCGTCGGCGCCCATCTTCCAGGACGCCGTGCGGCTGCGCGAGGTGCTCAAGGAGAAGCTGCAGCAGATGGTCCGCGACGGCACGGTGACGGCGGCCGAGGCCGAGCTGCCCGATCTCGGAGAGATTCCCAACTCGCCCGAGGTGCCGGAGGTAGGCGTCTACGGGGGCTACGAGCGTGATGAGTCCTCCGACTCGGACACGAGCGGCACGGACTCGAGCATGGTCGACTCGGACGAGGGCGGGCCGGATCGTGAACGGCTCCGTGAGCGGCGCCGTCTGCGCCAGGGCAAGCCGCCGCCGCGGCTGGTGACGCCGGTGGAGGCGCGGGTGAAGGCGGTGCTCGCGGGGCTGAACGAGGACGAGGACGAGGACGGCGATCCGCTGCTGTATCCGTTTGAGCGGCTGCCGGACCGGGAGATCATCCCCGAGTACTACTACGAGATCAAGCAGCCGATCACGGTGAACATGATCCGGCGCAAGGCGCGGCGGCAGCAGTACGGCAGCGTGGACGACATGGTGCCGGACCTGGAGCTGATGTTCCGCAACGCCAAGCAGTTCAACGAGAAGCGCAGCCCGATCTGGAACGCGGCGGTGACGCTGCAGAAGCAGGTACGGGCGCTGGTGGCGCAGCAGCGGGCGCGCGTGCTGCAGGCGTACGGCAGCGCGCGGCGGATCCGCGACCAGCTGGTGTTTGCGCACAGCGATGTAGGTCTCCCTTTCCTCCTCCTCTTCGTTTGCTTGTTTGTCTTTTGTCGTATTGTCCTGACCCCCAGACCCAATACGGCAACATCCTGCGCCTCCGGCCGGACGAAAAGTCGCCGCTGCTCGAGCCGGCCAACGAGCATAAGCAGCTCATTGTCATCGACTTTGAGTACGCCGGCGCCAACCCGCCGGGCGTCGAGTTTGCCAACCACTTCACCGAGTGGATGTTCAACTACCACGACGCGGCCGCGCCGCACACCAGCCACCCGCACCGCTACCCGACGCCCGAGGAGCAGCGCCGCTTCCTGCGCGCGTACGTCGATCACCGGCCGGCGTTGTCTGTGGGTGGTGGCAGCGGCACACCGGTCCTGGCGCCGGTCGGCAGCGCGGCGTCGTCGATTGTCGACTTCATGCTGGACGCGCGGGCGCCGCCCGGCGGGTGGGCCGAGGAGGACCGGCGGCGCGACGACGCGGTGGAGCGGCGGGTGGACGAGCTGATGGCGGAGACGCGGCTGTGGCGGACGGCGAACAGCGCGCAGTGGGCGGCGTGGGGGGTCGTGCAGGCCAAGGTGGCGGGGCTGGAGGAGGCGGACGCGAAGGGCGCGGAGACGAACGAGGAGAAGGCCGCGGACGCGTTCGACTACCTCGGGTACGCGCAGCAGCAGGCGCTGTTCTTCCTGGGCGACTGCGTGCAGGACGGGCTGGTGCGGCTGGACGAGCTGCCGGCCGACGTGCGGGCGCGGGTGAAGGTGGTGGCGTACTAGGGACGGCGTCGGACAGCATCGGACAGCATCGGACAGCATCGAATGCGGAGGACAAGTTGGTATTCTGCCTCGTCGAATTGGGTGTGCACAGCCAGCACAGAAGGCCGCCTGCAGGCCGTCACTGCCATGTTTCAGTGGAGGCCCACAGCAGGCCACTGGGCCTGGGCCACTGTATTTGTAGGCCACTGCGGCCACTGCAGGCCACAGCTGCGGACAGCAATGGTCCTCAAGGCCACCTCAGGCCTGTAAATGCCCAGGCCTGCACTGCTGCCAGCACAGGGATGTCCACTGTCCTCCTGTCCTCCTGTCCTCGTGGGCCGTCCATGGCACTGCCCACATCGATGAGGCCCTTGCAGATGCCCCTGCGACGGCCCCAGGCCAATGCAACGCCAGGCCATCTAGACGCCGTCCGTGTGACCCATGCATGCAGGTGCGCCACTCCCGGCCCAGCGTCTATTTCGCCCTGTCCAGTGGACCGGCAGCACCGGTCGGCATGTATTCAGCCCGCGTCTGCCGCCGGGTTGTGCATTCGTGGATCGGCGTGGTCGTGTTGGCTTGAGTCTTCTTTGAGTATTCGTCCTCCCATCAGTGTCTTGTACTGTCGTATCGTATCGTCTGTCGTATCGTCTGTCGTAACGTCTGTCGTATCGTTCGTCGTCCGTCGTGTCGTCGTTCGTCGTGTCGTCGTTCGCCGTATCGTCGTCGTCCGTTCACTTTCTTCGTTCCCGTTCCCGTCATTTCCATCGCTCCCGTCGTTCATCTTCCCTTGTTCATCTTCCCGTCGCTGTCCCCTTCTCAACTGTCGTGCCCTGCCGTCCGCCTCCAGACCAACACCCTCCCAACGAGGCATCCCCCCCCCTGCCAGCGGCTGAACCCTGCATGCGCATTCGCGCCTGCGACGTCGTCCTCCCGACCCGTTCCAACCGTCCTCGTCCCTCCCCCTCCTCCTCCCCCGGCTGTCACGCCTCCACGCTCCACACCGTCACACGTCCCGTCCTGGGTGATCGCCGTGCCGCTCCATACAGAGCACGCCCGCGCCCCCCGTAAACGCGCATGTCTCCGTCGACGCCGCGAGGCCGGTCCCCCAACGTCAAGCGCAAGCGCGCCCGGGTGGTTCTTTCTCCTGTCGGTCGTCTCGTCTCACTGGTCGCGTTCCCTGTCGTCGCTCCGTTCGCGTCTTTTTGTCGCCTCGTACCCGCGCTTCTATGCACGAAAAGCCAAAAAAGAAAACTCCAAAAAAAGAAGAGATGAAAACGACGTGGCACGATCCCCGCCGGGGTCGAGTATGCCTTGCGATGATGGTCTGGGCTGTGGTGACGGCCGCCGTAGTGACCGTCGTGGCCGGCCGCGGGCTTGCAAATTGGCTGGCCGCCGCTCGCTGCGGCCTCTTGCGTTCTCGTCACTCGCGGCCTCAAGGCCTGGCCGACGCGGTGCGCCGGTCGTGGCCTGCACCGGCCGTCCACGGGCCTGGCGGTGCAAAGGGGGGAACGGAAGGTGCGAATCACGTCGCGTCCCCCCCTCCCCTCCTTCCCTAGACGCGCTGCCGCCAGGGCGGCTTGCGTCGCACGCACGCACGCACGCACGGATGCGGCCTGCCGGGCACAAAGAGGGCAGGTACCACGTACTCGTACTCGGCAGGGCAGGAGCGGCGAGCCGTTAAGCGCCGCTCGCTGCTTCCCGCAGCCCTGTCTTGGGTCTCCATGTGGAAACAGCGATCGAGGGACGACGTCCGCAAAAAAAAATACACGGCCCAGCACCATGGTATTAAATGCAGCGTCCGGGACCTTTTCTTTTTTTCGTTGTTGCTCGTGCGATGCGTCCGTCTTTGCCTTTTGCTCGCTTCTGGGAGGGTTTTCTGCTTTTCGTTTTCTGCTTCTTCGTCCTGCCTTTTTTTCACAGTCGTTTTCGCCGGCATTGGCCCTGCACCGCAGCCTCACGACTGCACCATGTCTTCGTTTTGTTTGCATTAATGAACTTGGTTTTGTTTTTATTAGAAGCCCTTTCCTCCATTGTCTTCTCGTCGTCTCTCTTCTTTCCTCTCTCTTTATTCTCTTCTCTTCGTCCTCTTCTCTCTACTTCTTCTTCTTCTCGCTCGCCTCTCACTTACACCTCCTGACCCTATGACCGCCTTGCTCGGCTGCCAGCCCCGTTGCTGGACACATCCCACAACATGGCCTACTCCGGAGACAACACCGGCCCCTGGAACGGACAAGAATACCAGGACCCGGCCTCGCGCGAGCATGGCGACGGTGCTGTGCAGTACCCTGTGATGCCCCTGCAGGCCCTGTACATCGATCCAGCCCTCCGGTCACCACTGCCAGCCACCCAACCAGCGGGCCTACCGGAACACAACCATGAACCAGCACACCCGTCGGTGCCTCAGACAGTATCGCAACACGATCGGCCGCAGCGGACACGACAACACAAGGAAATTCGCCACAGAGCCCAGAAGCGCCGCCTGTTCCTCCGCCAGCAGAGCCAAACCCCAGACCTGCCGTTGCCCGACGCCTATGGAAACCCCGTCCCCCTTGCACCGCCCTCCATCTCGTCCAACCCGGACCACCATCTCTACCCGTCATTCCAGTTCATGGACCACAGCATTGCGGCTGCCGTACGCCAACAGCGCCATGAGCTGCAGCAGGACGCAAAAGCACGCCAAGCCCCTGCCAGTCCGCCAGCCTCTACACTGTCTCAACAGTCATGCAACAGTTCCCACCTTCATCCTGACCACCGCAGCTCTAGCACCCGCGGCACACGGCCCCCGCCCGTGCAGTCGCATCTGCGTTTTCTTGCCCAGGAAAAGACTTGGAAGGCCCGCCAACACCTGTCGGCGTCTTCTCGGCGAGAGACTCCTACGTCTCACCCGTCTTCCTCCTTTGGTCAAGGTCCACCCCCGGCAGTTGTTGCCGCTGTCGCTCCGCCGTCGTCTTCGCCCCCGTCTGTCCAGCCCGTCCGTCCTAAACGTGCAGCCTCCTCCACACGCCATCTGAACGCACACTCACCGCCGCACCCGTCTGCGTACTTTCTGCCTCTTCTGCAGCCGCCATCAACCCTTGGTCTATCGAACAGAAGGCTCGACACCCAACGCAGAGCAGCCAAGCGAAGCAGGGAAGCTTCTCCTGGTGCAGATGAGGTGAGACTATAACAAAACCATGCACCGTGTGCGATCATGCGGGATCATGCGCCGACACCATAATATCCGTTGGTTTATCTGTTGGACTTCCTTCTTTAACATGAACTAGCAGTCCCGCCATTCGTTCGACACAAACGTCAATCCAAACAAACGACACCAAGCCACCCACAGCCCCCACCAGACGACAGAGCCCGGCCCCTTGCCATATGGCCGAGCCGCGCCAGCTGTCGTACTGCTCAACCAACCGCCATACATTGACCTTGTATCCGACATCTTGGTGGAAGCCGACGTCAACAGCGACCAACGCTCAGCCTTGCGGCTTCGTCTGTACGACGGAGAGGCTTCCTGGCCGCCTTGGATGGCAGCATACCTGCAAGCCAGCAGTCTGCGGCGTGCCTGGGCCTCGTCTGCCACATCACTGGAGCAGGACTTGCATCTCCCTGTACCCCGCCATACGGCCTTCACGCGCATCCCGGCCTCTGACTCTCCCGATGCAGCCATTCTGGCAACCTGCCTTGACAAATACACCCTGCATGTTCATACGGTTTACCCGATTCTTCCCCCAGAGCGCCAGAAAAGTATTGTTGCAGACTTTCTCAGTCATGCAGAGGTGCCAAGTCAATACCAGCCGCAACCAGTCGAGTACCCAAACGACTATGCTCATACAAGGGTCCAACTCGCCATTGAACTCCTCGTTTTGGCTCTTGGCAGCGTCTACTGGGTCAAGAGCGATGCCGTCGTATTTGAGGCCGGGCCAGACTTTTACACACGCGCCAAGGCGATCCTCAAAGCCATCACAGATGACTACGCAAGAATAGAGGACGACAATGACAGTTACGGCACCGCATCAAGTAGAACGAGCGACGAGAGCACAGATCAGGCAGACTACTTGTACAGAGATTCCGAGGAACAAGGCACTCCACGGCGGTCATCTACATCGCAAGAGGCCACCGTCGTGGCGGCAACCTTGGTCCCTGTACCAACAATGGACCTCGCTCGCGCCCATCTTCTTGCCGCCCTGTTCTGCAGCCAACTTGCTTGGCTCCAGGAGGCGGCGTGCCATATCCGCAGTGCGGCCGACGCGGTTCACCGGATGCTACTTCGGCTTGGAGTGGGCACCACGACGTTTGGCACAAGCAATACAGATGGTTCTTTTCGTCGTTTCGGTTGGAACAAGCCAGCTTGTGACTTTACCGACTACGAACGCCAGCTGGTTGTGCTTTACTGGATCTGCGTACAGTTGGAATTGTGAGTCCATTGACTTCTTGTTATTTCCAGGAACACGAACTAACCACGTGGATGTCTCTTCAGCGAGATCAACGCTGATGCAGGCCAGCCGCCGTCCGCATTGCTCCGCTATCAATCGGCCGTGCCAGCTCCCGACTTCGATGCATGGCGAGCGTCGGCCGCCGGTGAACCTGCTGTTGACTCGGGCGCCGTTGGTGGACCGCTCCAGCCTCCTCTTAACACGCAGAAAGACTTCGAGGCGCAAGTAGTCCTTTACGGCTATCGCAACCGCATCTACCAAGAGGCATTTGTAGGCGGGCCAGACGGCCAGCACGGCATGCCGTACCACGTGGCGCCGTCCGTGGCCGAGCTGACGCTACAATTCGACTCATTCCGCATCGCTGCCGACACAAACCTCCCAGCCTCTTGCAAATGCATCCTCACGGCAAGAGCGCACTTTGCGTACTGGGAAATCCGGACCTACGCCGCGCTACGCAGCTTCCTCCGGCCAGGTCCCGAGCTCACAACGAATGCAGCAGCCGAAGCTGTGCGTAGTTTGATCGGTGTTGTCAGTGCGCATCAGGGTATGCAAAATGGATTTTATCTTTTTCTCCCCAATGCGTTTGGCACGGCAATGGCGTATGTTTTTTTTTTTTCTTCTTTATTCTTTTTTTTTTGGTTCTTTTTTTTTCAGCGGCATCATGTTCGCGAGAATGCAAGCTAACCACCGGTCCAGACAATGCCGGTATTTGCTACTATTGTTCGCAGCGTCTCGTCTCCTGCAGGTTGTCGCACCACTGGTGGACGACGGAATGCTGGCGGAGCTGATTGACGGCACGCTGGCGTCTCTCGACAACGTGGCGGGCCCCTTTGGCGTGGTGGAGGCGGCCCGCCGCGTGCTGGCCGTCTTAAAATCCAGGCTCGCATTCCAGTCGGCCCCGGGGCTTGACCATCGGTATGCGGTCGGCTCGCATGCCCCGCCGCCGGTTCTTGCGGCCGCCGCGTCGATCGTGCCGACCGAGCCAGGGCCGCCCCCCCACACCGGGCTGTCCGTGTTCTGTCCCCAGTTTTCGGACGCACCGGGCGGCGTCCTGACGACAGCGAGCTCGGCGTCGTCGTCCTTTCAGTCGGTCCCGACGCCCAGTACACCGCCGCCGCACCCCCACGCGATGCTGTCGTCCAGCTTTGCGTCGCCGTTTGCGTCGCCCGTCTCATCGGCGTTCTCCCCCTCCCCGTCCGGCTCCTTTTCGGCATACTACATGGCGTCCCCCTTCAGACCGCCCACGAAGCAGCCACCCTCATTCCCAATTATGGACGTCCCTGCAACGTCGTACGCTCTACAGAGTGTCCCCAAGCAGCTGCAACCGACCGAGGCGTCGCCCGTCAGCATACACGAACTGGCCACAGAATTGGGTATTGACAATATAATTCGATGAGGATTTTTATTTTTACTTCTTGTATATATTTTTTGGACTTTGATTTATTTTTCTTGGCTCGTTTTCTCTTCTTTATTCCCTTCTTTTTTTTTAACTTCTTGATATCTTTTTACGATACTGCTTCTTCTTTATCCATCTTTCTTGATTGCCGCTCAAGGGCCCTTGCAAACATGTGGCTCGTGGTTGAGATACTACACCTGATCTGACGGATGCATTCCAAAGTCGATCGACTCCAGAACGGTTAATGTTCGGCTCACCGATGCGGTCATCAGAAGCCGAATCGGTAGGAAACGATTGCCTCGGTATCTGACAGAACGTGTTTTAAACGATACTTGACGTTTCCCCAACGACAGTGTTTACTGCGTGCAGTATATTGACTTCATGCGACATGCAATTCCACAGACAAATTTGCCCAATACGGAGCATCTTACGTGTGGGATTGGTTCCTGGCCGATAAATTTAGCCAGTGGGAATCGGCCCTTGGCGCGCCCGGGATACGACGCTTGAGTGGACAGAGCGCGCGCGCCGCGACAGGGCATCCCCGTTAGCGGCGTCACGTCTTGGGGACCTTGGGGAGCTGCAGTGTCCTTTTCTGCCATGTTGTCGTGACAACACGAAGCGGCGCCAGGGCCAGACCCAAACAGAGGAACCCACCGAGACGCCCCAAGCCGAAATTGAAGCACCACTCTTTTCCAGGCCGGGGGGATGCAGCTGCTCATTTGCCGTCCGCAGCAGAGTGGACCCCCCCCGGGCGAGGGGAGCGCGAGCGAGAGGATCAAAAGGACGGCGGACAATATGAACAAACCGCCCAGATGGGGGTGTCGCGAAGAGGAGGCCTGTCGCCCAATGGACGGGCAGACGTGTGGCAGGTATGTCGGACGAGATGAAGAGATGCAAGTACGGAGTACGGAGAATCTTACGAGTACGAAAATTCAATGAGAGCCTCCGTAAGATACTCCGTACTCGTACTCCGTACGTACGCGCATGCAGCTTGCGGAGTATCTTACGCGGATTACAGGACATCGCCACCGCTCTTCTGCAGGCCCGGCCCTGCCTCCTGGTTCTTTCAGCTGGGCGCGTGCAGCCACGTCGCTCCATCCGTCCAGGAGGGCTTGGGTCCTGTGGAGACCGGCTCGGAGGGGCTGGGGCCGGTGGTTGGGGCGAGACTGGGATGGGCAGGCCGATGGGCAGGCGTGCAGGCGTGCAGGCGTGCAGTGCCGACGTGCAGGCGTTCAGCAGGGCAGAAGACGAGGCCTGTTGGATCGTTTTGAGCAGTTGCAGCCCAACGGACATCTTCCGTCTCATACTGTGTGCATTTTGCAGATTCACGACAACTGCCGGCGACACAGGAACCAACACTTCAAGCACCGAGTGCTACGAAGTATTACTCCGTACTCGATGCATTACGATACCGCTACCGCCTCACATGTCAACTGGATACGAGTTGTCGCGGTCCGGGTTCTGAACTTGGGAGGAGTGGGGCCTACCACCGCGCTAGTCTATTTCTAGCGCCAAGTAAACAACGCACACGCTGGGATCCGCGTCGGGGACCCCAAAACAAGATGGCAGGACAGCACAGCGTACGTATCATCACGATCAAACGGGCCCTTTTATTGCCCAGCCTCCTCCACTTGTCCCCTGTCGACAGCCCCCTGCTCCCCCCACACCCCCCCTTGCCCAGCCGTTGCCGCGCAGCCGCGTTGTTGTGTTTTTCTTGTTGTGGTTTGTTTGGGTTGTTTGGGCTGTTGTTTTGACTCCATCGCTCTCTGATTTGCGGGCGACGGGCGGTGTCGTCCTGCCCCCCGGCCACCGCCTTTGGCCGGCCCCAGGCAGAGCGGTGTCCGCCAGCGAGTATTTCTTTCGTGTCGTCCCTCCCTCCTCCCGGTGGCCTCTCCCTTTCCTTTTCTTCTTCTTCTCTTCTCTTTTTCTCCTCTTTCCCCCCATTCCACAGCATCACATTCCAAACCCAACTTCCACTACCCATCCCAAGTCTTCTTTAGTTAGCCCACCGGCTACTACCCTTTTTTCTCCCCCCTTCCTTTGTTCAGAAAAGGAGTCGCCTGGAGAAGGGAAAAAAAGCTCGACTTTTTTTCCTCGCTTCTCGCGTCACCGCTGTCAAAGGCCGTCACCCTGGATTTTGAAGCCAGAGTCCCCGTGCCCTTTAGCATCTTCCCGTCTTCCTACAAGGAGGAAGACAAACCGGAACCAGCCACCTTTACGACTGAGACGACGCACGAGGAGGTGCGTGTTCAGCTTCCGCAGCAACCCGAACGGCCCGGACGGGAAGGTCAATACTCTTCTTCTACGTACGTGGTCGACGAGACCAGCAGCAACCGCTACCCTTACCGGGAAGAAGAGGTCCGCGTGACTCGTGAAGAGGAACGTTACCGCCGTCCTGGTGTCCGCCGTGAGAACCGGTACGTCCGAACAAAGAGTTGGGCGTTTTGGCGTGCATGCCAGACAAACGGCCTTCCCGCTCGGGCCGCTACCGGACATGCATGCCATGCGCAAAAAAGCTTAAATAGCACCCCCCCCCCCCTCCATTCCAGTCACTAACAGAAGACCAGTCCTCGCACGACCTTTTCCGAATCCTCTGTTGACTACGACGTCAAGCGTGACTACTACGACTCGCCGATTGACATCGCTGAGCGTGAATACCGCAGCCGCTACCAGCCGAACTACCGGGAGGAAGTTCGTTCTACGTTTGCCGAGACCACTGTCGACGCAGACCGCTACCAGCAGCCCTCGTACTCTGTGAAGACCGAGGACTTCACCACCGTCGACCCGCCGCGTGTCCAGAAGCAGGACCGCAAGACCAGCAAGACCCAGTACACGGACGACATCGTCGAGCCTTCGACCGCCCCCCGCAAGACCAGCAAGATGGGTTACTACGACGAGGATGGTGAGTAGTCGCGTTATCCCCTCCCCCTTTTTGCCTGCTTTGCCTTCTTTGCCTTTTTCCTTTTTTGCCCGCACTGCCAAGATGGTGGTTAACATGTGGTGTCCTCTCCGCTCCCCTCTCCCCAGGCAACTACCACTCCTTCCGCCACGGTGTGCACAAGTTAGCTGACCGTCTGCTCCACCACGACCATGAAGACGAGAAGATCGAGGTGACCGAGTACCGTGAGACGCGTGTCGGTGGCGGGCGCCGTGTGGCGGCCGCTGAGGGTGACGTGCCGCCGAACACGGTGACGATCCCGTGCCACCACATCCGCATTGGCGACATCCTGATCCTGCAGGGCCGGCCGTGCCAGGTGATCCGCATCTCGACGTCCAAGGCGACGGGCCAGCACCGCTACCTGGGCGTGGACCTGTTCACCAAGAAGCTGCACGAGGAGTCGTCGTTTGTGTCGAGCCCGGCGCCCAGCGTCGTGGTGCAGACCATGCTCGGCCCCGTCTTCAAGCAGTACCGCGTGCTGGACCTGCAGGACGGCACCGTGGTGGCCATGACCGAGACGGGCGACGTCAAGCAGGGCCTGCCGGTCATTGACCAGTCGAACCTGTGGTCGCGCCTGTCGCGTGCGTTTGAGTCCGGCCGCGGCTCCGTCCGTGTGCTGGTGCTCAACGACCACGGCCGCGAGCTGGGTGTGGACATGAAGGTGGTGCACGGCGCGAGCCTGTAAGGGGTGTCTTTTGTTTTCTCTGATTTTGTTGGATGGCAGTGTTTTTTTGGGGTGTGACTGGTAATTTGTTTTGCTATAGTTGAGAATATACGAATAAATTGTTGGTAGATTCTGTTGGTGATGATTATGTGTATAGTGGTTCATGATGGTCCTTTTTCTTTATCCGTATGTCGCTTTGTCGCGTGTCTGACGCTTGTTGGCCGGGACGGGACGATGCGGCCATTGGTCGTGCGACGGCGGGGCGCTGCGCTTGCCAGCGCATCGGCCGGCATCGTGGCTGCTTCTAGGTGAGGGATCGTGGTTTTATGGGAGGGAGGCAGATCGTGGCTGCATTTTGGGAGAGGAGAGCAGTAGCCAGATCGTCACGGGCATGGGAGGGAGCACAGCGACGCGTGCGCAAACGAAGATCAACGCGTTCCCCCGGGGCAGGCGTAAGATACGATCATATTACGACCCCCGGCCGGCAGGTCCTGTCTGTCTCGGCTGGCTGCCTCACATTGCGGAAAGGGGGGCTGTAGCAGGCCGCTGCAGGGCGGGTGTGCTGCAGGCGTGTGCATGACATCGCAGGCAGGTGCAGGTCGACGCCCCCCCCCCCCCCCCCCTGTCGCGTGTCGCGCTTTCCGTTTATTCGTAAAATTTCCCATTTCTTATTTTTTAATTTCGCCTGTTGTTGCGGGTGTCGCGTCGTCAGACGGCAGGTGCGCCGTGCGCAGTGCGTAATATGTAAGAGAGAATAGAAAGAGGCAGGCGCGGTGCGTTGCCCTGCGTGCCAGTCGGACGGTGCGGGTGGCTCCTGCCCTGTGCTGGTCGTCCAAATAAGTTATTTTTTCTTGGTTGATAGAGGGAACTTCCTGGCTGCCGCGGGCTGCGTCTCGTCTGAAGAAAATTTTCGCATTTTCACCTCTCTTGTTTCGTGTTCGTTGTCTGCTCGTTTTCCCATCTTCTCGGTCATCGATTTTTGTACACGCCTGCTTACCTTGCCGTGACAGCCTCTTTCTCTTGCGCGCAGTTGATTCAGGTCTTTACGAGTTACTCGTACGAATACGCGTCTTTAGGACTCCATACCTCATTTGTCCCGGCTGACGCGAACTCTGGGCAGCGTGACACGCAGAGACGGCGGACGTGGAGGTGAGGTTGTTGGCGGGTGTCTGGCGCGAGGCGGGAGACGGACGCCGCTACGGGTAGAGGAGGATCGTGGCAGGCGGCTGAGACGACCGGGAGCGGTAAGCGTCTGCTGGATCCCGGGTGGCAGCACGGCTGGACGCAGAGAAGACGAGGAAGACGAGGAAGACAAGGAAGACGCAGGCAAGACAGACGCCGACTGCGCGTACAGCAGCCACGAATACGGCATCCAAGATCACCGCACACATCCACAGCATCGGCCGTTTCTTCTTCTCGGCCGTTCTGGCTCGACGCACTGGCTCCTGGCCTCGACGCCTGCAGGAGCTCTCTCCTAGCTCCAGCTCTCCACCGGCCTCCAGCGGCACGGGTCAGCCCTCTGGCCGCCTGCAGCGCACCACACAACCCCTGTCAAGCCCAAGGACGAAGGCCGCACACCCCTGTCCCCCGCCACCGCTTTCGCATTCGCTGGCCGCCAGCGCACCCTGCAGGCTTTTTCCCAGCCTCCCGAATTCTTCGGGGGGCCTCTGCTCTTTTTTTTTTTTGCAGTGTTTTTTGTTTGTCGTCCCATCCGCGTTGTCGCCGCCGCCCGTCTGCGTTTGTGTTTGTGCTAATGGCGACAGGCACAGAGCGACAATCCCTCTCCCCCTTGCTCCTCCAGCTTCCCATTGTCCCAGGCGGCCTCTCGATCCTGCCCAATTCCTCCTTTCGCCCTCCCAGCCTCGATCTGCCACGAAGCTCGACTGCGCGCGCACACCCGTCCGCTCTCTTACACACCACCACCACCACCACTCCTCTCATTCCATGCCGTGCTTTGCACCACGCCAATAACTCTTTGTGCCTGCTGTGCAACACTCCCGGCTTCACACAGCACTTCTTTTCTTCTCCTCCTTCTCCTCTGCGTGTTGCCCGTCGGACCGGTCTGCCGATCCCTGCTGGCGCCCGTTGCGGTTTATAGTTCCTCTGCTTCCCGTGCTCTCCAGTTCTTCACGTTTGCGTTTGCCGTTTGCCAGCCTTTTCGTTTTTCTCTCGCCCGTCTCTCGACGTGTCTGCTCACGCATCGGCTTCGTCTGGTGCTGAGCGTCCACGCCCGGACACATTGACCGACGCCACCCCCGACCTCTCTCACGACCGCCACGACCGTCACGACCGTTACGACCCCTTCCCGGCCTCGCCTCGCCAGAGCTTGCCTTCCTCTGGCCGCCGGCCACACACACCCCAAAACCTCTTCTCGCTTTCTGCATCCCCTGGCCCGGCCGCGCCGTCCACCCCCAACTCCCAGCGGACCTTGCGCCGGACGCCACGCTTTATCGGCACCGACTCGCCGGCCAGCGAGCTTCAGGCACCAAGACCAGCTTCGAGGAACCCTTCCTCATCCTCCGCGTCCAGCCTTGGACACGCCAGCCGTGCCCTGGGCCAACCGTCCACGCCCCCACGACGCGTCCACCTTGCTGCCGTCTCTGCTGGCATCAGCCCGCGTCTGGCCTTTGCCACCACCTCCGGACCAGCCGATCCGCCTACTCCGGCCGCCGGTGACAACGCCGCGGAGCACTCTGCCGGGCCCCCTGCCACTGAGCAAGGAGAGGACCCCCCGTCCCCGGAGCGCCCCCATCCGGCTGTTCGCATCTCCAAGAGGACACATAACGCCATCCTCTTCACGATCGAAGCTCTGACACACCCCTACAAGCTCTCGCCCGACTACGAGGAGGAGCAGGCAAGCATGGCAGACCTTCTCGTCAGCGGAGGCGTGCCGGGCGGCAACGGGAACGGCGATGTTCTCGACACAACCCGGCCACCGCCCATAGGCGTACCTGCCCCGACGAGCTCGCCACGCAGCAACATCCGCGGTCCTAGAATGATCATGCAAGAACGCCAAGAGCGGGAAGCCCGCCGTGCGGCGCAGGAGCGCATGGAACAGGAGCAGGCTGAGCGCGAACGCATGGGCCAAGCACAGGCCGAGCAGGAAGCCCGCTACCGTGAGCGGGAGCGTCAACGCGCTGCTGCCGCCGCCGCCGCCACAGCCGCATCGGCAGCTGCGACTTCAGCACCAGGAGGCCCTTCCCAGGAAACCATCGATCCAGCCATGCAGCGGCGGCAGCAAAGAGCAGCAGAGCGCACGGCTGCAGCCTTGGCCGCCCAGGCACCACCGTCTGCGCAGCAGCAACGACCCGCGCGCATTCCACAACAACCACAGGGCCCTCCACCGCAAGCACCAAGCGGCCAGCCCCCCGCTTCCTCTGCCACACAGCCACGTCCTCCAGACAGCGCACAGCCTGCAGCTGCAGGCGCAACTCGTCCAGGTCCTTCTGGTGGTGGTGGTGGTGGAGGCGGTGGCGGCGGAGGCAATCCGCCAGGAGGTGATGTCGGTGCCCCTGGTGCCCCCCGGAACCAGCCTAGAAACTCATTCCCACATGCCTTTGAGCGGTGGGAGGCCCTGTCCGCCCACTGGGAGGGCCTGACGAGTTTCTGGATCCGGCAGCTGCAGCAGCGATCTCTGGAAGTCGAACACGACCCGCTGTCACGGCAGCTCGCGCGCCAGGTGACGGACCTGTCGGCGGCCGGCGCCAATCTGTTCCACGCCGTGGTGGAGCTGCAGCGGCTGCGGGCCAGCTCCGAGCGGAAGTTCCAGCGCTGGTTCTTCGAAATGCGTGCGGACATGGAGCGCAACACGGAAGTCCAGGCGATGCTGGAGACGGCGCTGCAAGAGGAGCGGCGCGCGCGGGCCGAAGCAGAGCGCGAAATCGAGAACGAGCGCCAGAGCGAGCGCCCCAACACCAAAATCCAGAAGCAGCTGGCCGAGATGCGCAAGGAGCTGGCCATTTCCAAGGACGAGGCGCGGCGGGCATGGGAAGAACTGGGTCGGCGGGAACAGGCCGAGCGCGACCGCGTCACGGCGCTTCAGGAGGGTCGTCCTACGATTGTCGGTGGCGTGCAGGTCGTTCCCATGATGCAGGCCATCCCCAGCCGCACGCGGGCGAGCAGTTCTGCGAGCCAGCCGCCCCCGACGCAGCAGCAGCAGCAGCAGCAGCAGCAGCAGCAGCAGCAAATGCAGCAGCAGCAACTGCAGCAGATGCATCTGCAGCAACAACAACTGCAGCAACAGCACCTTCAGCAGCAACAGCTGGAACAGCAACAACAGCAACAGCAACAGCAACAACTGCAGCAGCAACATCAGCAGCAGCAGCAGCAGCAGCAGCAGCCGCCGTCAACAACCCAGGCGACCGAGCAAGCCCACTCGGCCTTGGAGCTGCTCCCCTCGCAACAGCACGCGCACCAGTCGCCGCAGCCCCAGTATACACAGGCGCCGGCCAGTGCAGGGCCAAGCACGGCTGGCGCTGCAAGCGGTTACTACCAGCAGCCGGCGGGGCATTCGTCGGACGATACATATGAAGGTGCGTCCTCACGACAGGGGGGGAGGGGGGAACAGTGGAGAAAAGGCATATGCATACGAGTACTGACCACCCCGCAGAAGAAGAGATGCAGTACGGCACTCCGACGTCGTTGTCGGCGCCGGGGTCGACATACCCGCCGTCGGCCTCGCAGCAGCAGTACTACACGGCGCCGGCGGCCGGCGCCGGTGAGGGGGGAGGAGGCACGGAGCCGGACTACGCCGGGCAGGGGTATGCGGCGCCGGGATGGGAGACGATCCCAAGGCACCACCACCCCACTCGGCTGAGTGACGTCATTGAGGAAGAGGACGAGCGCAGCCGCACGTCGGCGAGCCAGATCAGCCGCGGTTGACAGGCAACAGCATGCGATGCCGCGCTCCGCGGGCATCCCATTCCATCGGCATCTTAATCTGCATAGCAATTGGCGCTTTTCCGGTACTAAGGGGGAGGCGTCTTGTGTGTTTACTCAGGATTGCGTGACACGTCTCTGATCTTCGCTGAGCTTTCCTGTTTTTTGCCTCCTGTTTGTTTTCGTTATTACCATTTTCAGAGATTTTCTCGTTTTTTTGTTCGCCCTTTTTCCGCTTTTTCTCGGTTCCTTGGCCATGATCCCGCTTTTTCTCGACAAAGCCCCTGGAATGTCCGGCTCGGGTTGTTTCACTTTGGGCATAGAAGCGCTCAAGCGTGTGCGCCATGCATCCTTGCCACGCAACGCGTTGCACGGAGGACCATCCTGTGCAACGTCGCCCTGCCTCGGACTCCACCCGCGAGCGCCCAGCAAATAATACGGGCATAAGGCGTATCCGTACCGTACGGAGTATGACGGGCGATACGAGCGCACGGCGGGCTCCGTGCGCCCACGGAGTACTTGTGCGCGCAGCGCCGTTGGCAGCGGCGGACAGGTACCCCGTAGGACGACTGTTCCAGCACCCGAAAATGGCGCCGGGCCTGTTCGTACCGCCTGGGCAGCGCCTCCCTGGGTCCCTCTTGCCCCCTCTTGGCGGCCTGCACGGTCAGCACGGCCTGCGCGGATTGGCCACCGTCGCCCCCTGACAGTGTGCCCTGAGTAGAATAACTGTGCAGCCCGCTTTATACACTGGAGCCTTGGGCCAACTTTTGCGCCCCTCCTAGCCAACTTCAGGCGCCGCTTGGCCAACTTTCCCACCGCCCTGCGTCCAATTCGGAATAAAAGATGCGCGCAAAATAAATGGGAAAATAAAAAAATGGCAAAATTGGCCAAATTGCAAAGAGAACAAAGTACAAGGCCAGATACGCCGCCAGACCCAAAACATGTGGCCGCACAGCCGCCCACTAGGGGGACCCAAACAATGGAACCAACGAACGGGCGCCCTGCCTGCCCTGCCCCTCCCCCTCCCCTGGAGGGCCCGAGACCCACTATCCCGCCCGATAGCGAAGCAAACCCGCCGCCCCAGGGGGGACCGACAGTGCAGCGCGCTACCGCGATAAGCAGAGGGCGGGTCCCGCTCCGTTGTCCTTCGTCCCTTGTTGCGCAGCGGCGGCGGCGGCGGCGGCGGCGCGGACTGTTACGAAAAAAACAAGAGCAAGGAAAAAAAAAAAAGATTGGAGCACGTCGATGTCATTCTTCGGAGCGTCGGGCGGGCAAATGGCCAGATATATAACAATCCGCCCCCCCGGGCGCCTCTGGCGGCGGGAGAGAGGCAAGAGGCAGCAGCAGCAGAAGACGGCAGACCAGTGCAGAGACCAGTTTCCCTGTCCCCGACTTCCTCTTCTTCCTGGCCCGCGAAGACCAACAAGACAAACAAACACTCCTCCCTCCTTCCACTCCTTCCACACTCTTCCTCATCCTCATCCTCTTTCTTTCTCTCCTCGTCCAGACTCCCCCCACTATCACTCCCCCCGCCTCCCCC